>WSYH01004181.1:2184-44807 GCA_036426205.1 Ascaphus truei
AAAAAGAGTACGCACACCAAGGTTACTATCAGAAGGTGTATATCAATGTACAAAAAGAGTGCGCACACCAGGGTTACTATCGGAAGGCTGTATATAATGTACAAAAAGAGTGCGCACACCAGGATTACTATGAGAAGCGTGTATATCAATGTACAGAAAGAGTACGCACACCAGGGTTACTATCAGAAAGGCTGTATATCAATGTACAAAAAGAGTGCGCACACCAGTGTTACTATCAGAGGGGCTGTATATCAATGTACAAAAAGAGAACGCACACCAGGGTTACTATAAGAAGGCTTGTATGATCAATGTACAAAAAGAGTACGCACACCAGGGTTACTATCAGAGGGCTGTATATCAATGTACAAAAGGAGTACGCACACCAGGGTTACTATCAGAAGGCTGTAAATCAATATACAAAAAGGTACGCACACCAGGGTTACTATCAGAAGGCTGTATATCAATGTACAAAAAGAGTGCGCACACCAGGGTTACTATGAGAAGGCTGTATATCAATGTACAAAAAGAGTACGCACATCCAAGGTTACTATCCGAAGGCTGTATATCAATGTACAAAAAGAGTACGCACACCAGGTGGGTTACGATCAAGGCTGTATATCAATGTACAAAAAGAGACGCACACCCAGGGTTACTATCAGAGGGCTGTATATCAATGTAAGAAGAGTACGCACACCAGAAATTACTATCAGAAGGCTGTAATCAATGTACAAAAAGAGTACGCACACCAGGGTTACTATCAGAGGGCTTTATATCAATGTACAAAAAGAGTACGCACACCAGGGTTACCATCAAAAGGCTGTATATCAATGTACAAAGAGTACGCACAGCCGGCAGGGTTACTATCAGAGGGCTGTTATCAATGTATAGAAAGAGTACGCACACCAAGGTTACTATCAGAAGGCTGTATATCAATGTACAGAAAGAGTACGCACACCAGGGTTACTATCAGAGGGCTGTATATCTGTACAACGAGCGCCCAGCAGGGTTACTATCCGAGGGTGTTATCCATGTACAAAGAGTACGGCACACCAGGGTTACTATCAGAGGCTGTATTCAATGTACAAAAGAGTACGCACACCAGGGTTAGGTTCCTATCCGAAGGCTGTTATATCAATGTACCAAAAGAGTACTGCACACCAGGGTTACTATCAGGGAGCTGTATATCAATGTACAAAAAGTAGCGCAAGGGAGTTACTATCAGAAGGTGTATATCAATGTCACAAAAAGAGTACGCACGCAGGGTTTACTATCAGAAGCTGTTATCAATGTAAAAAAGAGTACGCACACGAGGGTTACTTACTATCAGAAGGCTGTATATCAATGTACAAAAAGAGTACACAGACAAGGGTTACTATCAGAAGGCTGTATATCAATGTACAAAAAGAGTACGCACACCAGGGTTACTATCAGAAGGCTGTATATCAATGTACAAAAAGAGTACGCACACCAGTGTTACTATGGACGGCTGTATATCAATGTACAAAAAGAGTACGCACACCAGGTTACTATCAGAAGGCTGTAATCATGTACAAAAAGAGTGGCACACCAGTGTTACTATCGAACTGTATATCAGTACAAAGAAGAGTAGCGCACCCCAGGGTTACTATCGGAAGGCTGTATATCAATGACAAAAAGAGGTTCACACCAGGTGTTTACTATCAAAGGCTGTATATCAATGTAACAGAAGAGTAGCCACACCAGGGTTACTTCAGAAGGCTGTATATCAATTGTACAAAAAGAGTGCGCCACCAGGTGGCTATCAGAGGTGCTGTATATCAATGTACAAAAGAGTACGCACACCAGTGTTACTATCAATGGCTTAATTCATGATACAAAAGAGTAACGCCACCCATTTTACTTACTCTGAATATCCAATTACAAAAATATGCACACCATTTACTAATAACTTCATGTGCCATTACACACGATTTTGTACCACACCAGGGTTCTATCTGCATGCCTTAATTTTCAATGTACAAAGAGTACGCACACCAGGGTTTACTATAGAAGGCTGTATATAAATGTACAAAAAAGGTACGCACACCAGGGTTACTATCAGAAGGCTTGTTATAATCAATGTACAAAAAGAGTACGCACACCAGGGTTACTATCAGAAGGCGTGTATATCAAGTACAAAAAGAGTACGCCTCCCCAGGGTTACTATCAGAAGGCTTATATATCAATGTACAGAAAGGGTACGCACACCAGGGTTACAATCAGAAGGCTTTATATCAATGTACAAAAAGAGTACGCACACCAGGGTTACTGTCAGAAGGCTGTATATCAATGTACAGAAAGAGTACGCACACCAGGGTTACATCAGAAAGCTGTATATCAATGTATAGTAAAAAGAGTGACGCACACCAGGGTTACTATCAGAGGCTGTATATCAATGTACAAGAAAGAGTCACGCACACCAGGGTTTACTATCAGAAGGCTGCTATATCAATGTATACAAAAGAGTGCGCACACACAGGTATTACTTAGACGCTGTATATCAATGTACAAAAGAGTCGCACGAGGTTATATCAGAAGGCTGTATATCAATGTACAGAAAGAGTACGCACACCAGGGTTACATAGTAGCTGTATATCAATGTACAAAAAAGAGTACGCACAACCAGGGTTACTATCAGACGGACTGTAATTCATGTACAAAAAGTACTATCACCCAGGGTTACTATCAGAGGGCTGTATATCAATGTACAAAAGAGTCGAACACCAGGGTACTATAGAAGGATGTATATCAATGTACAAAAAAGAGTACGACACAGCAGGTGGTTACTATCAGAACAGGCTGTATATCAATGTGACAAAAAGAGTTACGAACGGCAGGGTTACTATCAGAAGGACTTATATCAATGTACAAAAAGAAGTACGCACACCAGGGTTACTATCGGAAGGCTGTATATCAATGTACAAAAAATGTACGCACACAGGGTTACTATCAGAAGGCTGTATATCAATGTACAAAAAAGAGTACGCACAGCAGGGTTACTATCAGAAGGCTGTATATCAATGTACAAAGAGTACGCACAGCAGGGTTACTATCAGAAGGCTGTATATCAATGTACAAAAAGAGTACGCACACCAGGGTTACTATCAGAAGGCTGTATATCAATGTACAAAAAGAGTGCGCACACCAGGGTTACTATCGGAAGGCTGTATATCAATGTACAAAAGAGTGCGCACACCAGGGTTACTATCGGAAGGCTGTATATCAATGTACAAAAAGAGTGCGCACACCAGGGTTACATCAAGAAGGCTGTATATCAATTACAAAAGAGTACGCACACCAGGGTTACTATCAGAAGGCTGTATATCAATGTACAAAAAGATGGAGCACCAGTGTGCTATCGAGGCTGTATATCACAATGTAACAAAAGTGTACGCACACCAGGGGTACTATCAGAAGGCGTTTATATCAATGTACAAAAGGTACGCACACAGGGTTACTTCAGAAGGTGTATATCAAGTACAAAAGAGTACGCACACCAGGGTTACTATCGAAGGAGCTGCATATCAATGTACAAAAGAGTACGCACACCAGGGTTACTACAGAAGCTTGATATCAATGTACAAAAAGAGTACGCACACCAGGGTTACTATCAGAGGGCTGTATATCAAGTACAAAAAGAGTACGCACACCAGGGTTACTATCAGAAGGCTGCATATCAATGTACAAAAAGAGTACGCACACCAGGGTTACTATCAGAAGGCTGTTATAAATGTACAAAAAAGGTACGCACACCAGGGTTACTATCAGAATGCTGTATATCAATGTACAAAAAGAGTACGACACCCGAGGTTACATCAAGGCTGTATCAATGTACAGAAAGAGTACGACCCAGGGTTACTATCAGAAGGCTGTATACTCATGTACAAAAGAGTACGCACACCAGGATTAGTATCAGACGGCTGTATATCAAGTACAAAAGCGTTAAGCACAACCAGGGTTACTATCAGAAGGCTGTATATCAATGTACAAAAAGAGTACGCACACCAGGGTTACTATCAGAAGTTTGTTGTATATCAATGTACAAAAAAGATACGCACACCAGGTACTATCAACAGGCTGTATACAATGTACAAAAAGAGTACGCACACCATGTTACTATCAGAAGGCTGTATATCAATGTACAAAAAGATTGTGTGACGCACAGCAGGGTTACTATCAAGGCTGTATATCAATGTACACAAAAGAGTACGTTCACGCGATTACTATCGGAAGGCTGTTATCAATGTACAAAACGAGTACGCACACGGGCAGGTTACTAACGGAAGGCTGATATCAATGTACAAAAGAGTACGCACACCAGTGGTTACTATCAGAGGCTGTATATCAATGTACAAAAAGAGTACGCCCACCAGGGTACTATCAGACAGGCTGTATGCAATGTACAAAAAGAGTACGCACACCAGGAGGTTACTATGCAGAAGGCTGTATTGGAGTGCTGGCAGCTGGAAACCTCTTCCACTTACACAGGTACACATGGATATCACACACGTATGCACACAAATGTACTGTCCACACTGATACACCCACACATATACAGACATACTGCACACACACCATTATAATATATCAAGATATATACACCATGGTACCACGCAGACAACTATACACACCACATGTATAACAATATGGCACACATCTGATACACATGCACACACATATATAATATGTGACACTATGCAGAATGCGACACTGTACACACCATCTACACAAGCACACATACAGTATACATTACATACTGTCACACTCATATACATATATATACACACTGGTACACGCAGACACGGATACACACACATGTATACACAAATGCACACACTCTGATACACACACATATATGTATATACAAATGCACACACTGATACACACACATCTACACACGCACACATATACAGACATACTGTACGCACTCATATACATATATATATACACAGTGTTCGACAAACCTATACATTTGCACGCCCCGGGCGAGTGGATTTAACATCGTGGCGAGCTCCTATTGGCCCAAGCAGCACATGTGTGGTACTAGGTGGCGAGTAGATTTTTTTGTTCGGCGAGTAGATTTTTTGGTGATTTGTCGACCACTGTATATACACACTGGTACACGCAGACACGGATACACATATACATGTATACACAAATGCACACACTCTGATACACACACACACACACACATATATGTATACACAAATGTACACACTCTGATACACACACATCTACACACGCACACATATACAGAAATACTGTACACACACACATATATATACACACTGGTACACGCAGACACTGATACACACACTCTGATACACACTTAAACAGATACACACATACAGGTACACTTTAATACACACGCCCACTGATACAGATACACACATACATGCACACTGATACAAATGCAGACATACACACACATATACACAGCACTCGCACACTGATACACACATATATACACTGATTCACCTGTAACCTCTTGTGTATGTTGGGTGTGCGGTCAGGTTATTAACATCCGATGTGTAGGGTTTGGCTCTTATCTTCAATGGTTACACTCGGTAACAAGTTATTGTGGTTAGAAAATGTTAGGATAAGGGTTATAGGGTTAGATATATATGGATTACAGGTTGATAGGGTTAGGGTTAGTATACGGGTTATAGGGTTAGGGTTAGTATATGGGTTATAGGGTTAGGGTTAGTATACGGGTTATAAGGTTAGATATATATGGCTTACAGGTTGATAGGGTTAGGGTTAGTATATGGGTTATAGGGTTAGATATATATGGCTTACAGGTTGATAGGGTTAGGGTTAGTATACAGGTTAAAGGGTTAGGGTTAGTATACGGGTTATAGGGTTAGATATATATGGCTTACAGGTTGATAGGGCAGAATATTATTTTTATGGATATAGGCTATTAGGGTTGTGAAGTTATATAATATTAGGATTATGGTTTGGAATACATATGGGTAACAAATTATTAGGGTTATTATAGTGTTGGGTATATATTAGCGTTGCAAAATATTAGGGTTCTGATTATAGGGTTAGGTATATGTTACAGTTGGGTATATAATAGGGTTATATGGTTAGAGTTCGATATATACTACAGTTGTATATATATATTAGGATTCAGAATGTAATACAGTTTTGCATATTTAAGGTTATATGTTATGTTAATAGGTATATATATGGTTGGGTATATATTAGGGTTACAGATTATTAAAGTTATGATCATAAGATTAGGTATAAATGGATGTTGGGTATATAATCGTGTTATAGGGCTATAGGTTGTTACATAGTTACATAGCAACAACCTATAACCCTAATACTTGCCCAACGCTATTACACTAGTATATACCCACATAGGGTTTATGTATCTATGTACTGTATGTATATCGTTATTTATATATTGTTGACAGTGTACTCAGCACATTACAAAGAGACAATACAGTACAGGAAATAACGCTAATACAATAAGCGCAACAAAATCAGCCAATAGGAAAGGAAATCCCTGCCCCGAAGAGCTTATAATCTAAGTGGTATGTTGGGAGAGTTACAGAGACAGCAGATGAGGGAATAAGTGCAGTAGATGGCAGTGCTTGGCCACAATGGCTGGTAGGAGTGACTGAGTGTGGGACATTAACCATGAGTGCCGGCTGTTGGGATGCTTCTTTTAAAGGTGAGTTTAAAGGTTTGACTTAAAGGTGGGGAGTGGCATATACTGAGTGTGAGGGAGTCCCACAGGTAAGGGGCAGTGAGGAGAGAGAAGGTGCTGGGTGTAAGGGAGTCCCACAGGTAAGGGGCAGTGAGGGAGAGAAGGTGCTGGGTGTATACTGAGTGTGAGGGAGTCCCACAGGTAAGGGGCAGTGAGGGAGAGAAGGTGCTGGGTGTATACTGAGTGTGAGGGAGTCCCACAGGTAAGGGGCAGTGAGGGAGAGAAGGTGCCTGGCGTATATTGAGTGTGAGGGAGTCCCACAGGTAAGGGGCAGTTAGGGAGAGAAGGTGCTGGGTGTATACTGAGTGTGAGGGAGTCCCACAGGTAAGGGGCAGTGAGGGAGAGAAGATGCTGGGTGTATACTGAGTGTGAGGGAGTCCCACAGGTAAGGGGCAGTGAGGGAGGAAGCGTGCGTGTTTTACTGAGTGTGAGGGAGTCCCACAGGTAAGGGGCAGTGAGGGAAAAGGTGTAAAGTTAGAGTGTGTGAGAGAGAGAGAGAGAGAGAGAGAGAGAGAGAGAGAGAGAGAGCAGTAGAGGTGAAAGGGGTAGAGAAGAGACAGTTATGGGTAGATCGCAGGAGATAAGCAGGGGCAAAGCGAGATGGAAGGAGCAAATGAATGGAGAGCCTTAAAAAGGTTAGGAGAACTTTGTGGGTGATCCAAAACTTGATGGGAAGCCAGGAGAGAGATTTAAAATAGAGATGAGCAGCTTATCCCTTTGTAAGGGCTAACTCACTCTCCCAGTCCCTATCTGCAGGGCTGGGAGGATACGCCCCTTACCCACCTATCCCTGTGTAAGGGATAACTCACTCTCCCAGTCCATATCTGCAGGGCTGGGAGGATACGCCTCTCACCCACTGTAACAGGGGAGTTATCCCTGTTCAGGTAATGTACCTCTAATCCAGCAGTGTGGTGGTTAACTGCTAGTAGTCAATTAACAAACACCACCTGCCTGATTAGATGGCTTAGAAAAGCCGGTCGTTTGAGACAGGAAGTGAGACTCCTTAGCTCATATCTGAGCTGAACTTGGAGACAGAGCAGAGATTGTCTTTGACTCTCACAACTTGTCTTGAGCCTTGCCAGAAGACACAGCAAAGCTGCTTTCAAGACACAGGGAAAACTTCTAAACCTGAATGCTGATACACCCTGAGAGAAAGGGAGCTGAACCAGGGGCAGAGAAGATTTTCCCTCCAAACCACTACAAACAGATAAGACTTTCATATACAAGACTTTTTATATCTGTTCATCTCATGCTATATGTTTGGGGATGGGAGACATGCTTATCTAAGGGAGTTGTGAACTGCATAGTATTTCACTAGAAATACTCCCAAGTGAATAGAAGCTTTGTTTACCCCTTGTTTGGATGGTTTCCTGATGTTAAAGAAACAGGCGCAATAAAAGGCTTATTGAATTTCACAATAACGAGTCTCCCTTGCATACCTCTGTGAGCGTCCGCCCAGATATGGTGTCCGAAGTGGGACAAGAGGTGGTCTTTGAAGTTAGAAAGGACCGGAGATTTGTTCTATGAATTTTTTTTAATGCTTTTTGCCTACAAACAATCTGAGCAACTTTACAAAAAAAAAAAAAAAATCTCATGCAGCAGAGACCAGAGTTAAAGCGACACACCCAGGCAGGAAATCACTGCACTGAAACTTACAAAACCACAGATGGACTCTTTTCCCCAATCCCAAGAGGAGAGAGAGAGACTGCTGAAGCAGGTAAACCTTTAAATTGCCTATCAGAAAGTGTAATATGGTCATTGAAATAGGGGTTTTGCCTTCTAGCCATAGTCAGGGTTCAAGAAGTGAGTCAGCCCTTAAAAAGGGATAGGTGTTTGTTGTTTTCAAAAGTTTCGCTGAAGCAGTGAATACAGATGGTGATCCACGAGCGGTACTGATTTTGCAAATAAAGGTTGCCACACCGCATAGGACTACCAGCTGTGAATGGAGTATATGCAGAAAAGTGTGAAAATTGATGTAAGACTGTGCTGAAGCAGGGGAATTTTTAGCAAACAAATGCTGAGTGTAAAATTGCCCTACAGGGGAAAAAGGGATTGCTGAACTGTGTAAAAGGTATTCCAAAGCCAATTGCTGAGTGTTGAGTTACCCTGCCGGGAGTGAAAGAAATATTCCACTGCAAAGAATGTTTTTTTTCTGCAAGTAAAAAAGTTTGCCTATGTATCTTGGGAGCAAATAGACGTTTTTACCTAGCAACTACACATCCAGCATACCTAATGAGAGATTATACCTAGCAAGTAAATGGTGTAAAGCAAATAGACGTTTTTAACTAGCAACTGCACATCTTGTATACCTGATAAGAGAAAATGCATGCACAGTACTGCTGATATTGTAAAACTTACCCAAGAAAGAAAAAGTCTACAGAGATGCCTGTGAGAGCTACGACCTCTACAAGCACAATATGCCCACCTGTAGGACTACCACAATTGGGGGATCTAGCAAATACAGTGGCAACAGCTGCAATAGCGCCTCCTGAGGTCAGTAAGAAAATTACACCTGATAGCCTAAAAATGGAGGACAAGATGCAGCATTCCTGTAATGAACCTTACCCCACGGAAGAGTGGCCCTTCCAGTCCAATAAAGAGGAAGACATCTCTTACGGGGAACCCAAACTGAGTCACACCCACAAAACACCCCAAGAATGGTGGGGGTGCCTGAACTCGGCACGAACCGAAAAGACCACTCCCTTTGATGACGAATATGATCAGCAGGAGAAAGAGCGGGAGCAGTGGATCACCGAATATTTCCGTCAGCTATTACAGTTGCAAGAAAAGCTGGGTGGATCCAGTGACGCTGCTAAAATTTCAAATGAAGATGGAGACCCCAGTATCCCTGAAGGGACGGTGTCATCCAAATCAAAAAGGCGGAAAAAGAAAAGCGGTTCTTCACTTACCGTGGAAGGAACAGACACGTCCGCAGATCCTGTGGAGGAAAAGGGGGGCCGAGTTGCCCTGCAGCTTAGAGAAAATGGAGAATTCGTCCCGCGGTTAACCGAATATCCAGAGGGCCCAAGGCAGAAGTCGTGTACCCCAAAGAAGTGTCTGTCCGGTGCCAACAGGGAGGAACCCTCAACCAACCATCTCAGGGAAGAGGAGCCAGAACCACTGAGTGTCGATCCCTTGACCAGCCCTGAGGATGCCCTGAAAAATGCCAGGCGTGACTGTGATATACTCCGTGAACAATTGAAACAAAAGAAAGATGGTTACGTGGAGCTACTGAAAAATAACGTGAAGCTACAGGAACATGTGCTCGCAATGTACTCTGCAGCCAGGACAGAATTGGACGATCTCAAGACTGAGCTAGATACTGCAAATGCTACTATTTCCGCCATGGATGAAAAGCAGAGCCAATCTGATAAAATGATGACTAAGCTGAAGCGGAAGTATGAGGAGGCACTAAAGCAGATGACAGTCTTTCAGCAAGAGGTTCACACTCTTCGCGTAGAGATGAATGCCTCACAACAGGAGGTCAACAATGTCCGGACAGAGGTGGACGTATCTCAGAAAGAGTTTCAGACACTCCGCAGAGCACTGGATGCCTCACATCATGAGATCAACATCTGCCGCACAGATCTGGAAGTTTCCAGAAAAGAACTACACAGTCTCACTGAGGAGCTGGACATATCTAAAGAAACTATTGTCAATCTTGATACAGATCTCAAAGTCTCTCAGAAGGAGCTTCAGACCCTCAACCTAGAGAAGGAAGTCTCACGCCAGGAGACTGTCATTCTCAAAGCAGATGTGCGTAAATGGAAGGAGGACTGCAAAGAGGCCCTGAATAGTACAGAGACTGAAAAAGGAGAAAATTCAAGATTAAAAAGAGAAAACTTAAAACTGAAAGAAGAAAATTTTCAGTTGACTGACGAAGTCAAGGAAAAGAAGGAAAAGCTGCACGAGCTTAAGGAAATAAATAGACTTTTGGAAGGTGAGAAGTTTGAAGCAGAGCACCGACTGCAGAACCAACTGCAAGGTCTGCGTACGCACCTCGAGAAGGCCGAGGAGAAGCAGCGAACTCTGCAGGAAGACAATCTGCAGGCTGTTAAAGAAATTCAAGTGCTGCAGGAACGTCTGATGACCCAGTATGTCCCCGCAAAGCAGCATGAGAAACTGAAGGCTACCCTGAGCATCACCAAAGCATCGCTAGAGGCCAAGCTTAGAACCCAGGTGACCCGGCACAAAAGGGAGCACTAGAAGGTCCAGAAACTAAAACAAGTAACTGTGGCCCGAGCAAAAAAATTCATAGTGCTTCACAATGCAATAAATATGTGGAAGCAAGCTTAGAGAAAGCAAAGCATGCAGATAAATTACCTGAGAAGAGACTTGCAAGACGCACTCAAAAAATAGGGATCTCTCGCGGATGAGATTACAGTCCTACAAGGACAAGTATTGACCCTGACTAAGCGTCAGTATCCCACAGCCTCAAAAACCCATGAAGACAAGGGTACAGTGAGAGCTGGGAATACCACTCATCTGAAAGACAAGGTTGCAAAATTTGAACCACCTAAACAAGCACTAGCAAAACCTTCAGCCACCCAACAGGCAACAAAAGAAGGTACACGTGCTGAATAAAACCAGAAGAATCCTTAGCTGATGAAGCTGAAAAGATGGGACATTTTCTGGCAGTGGGTGTGGAATTGCAACTTAACCCCAAAGAGGCTGAACTAGCAACCCCATTGAGTGGCAAAAGGGCAGAGAGACAGCTTCAAGAGCGGAAAACTCAAAGGGCCGTTTTTAAATGCTCTGTAACTGCTGCCATACAGTATGCCTACAATAAGACGAGCACCCGACACGAGGGAAATCTCATAACCGCGCACGTAGCAAAAAGACTATACTTAGAAAAAGTCCTCCTCGAGCGACTGAGGGGTGCTGATCTCAAGCACCTTCAGGAGGAGACACGAATAAACTGGAGAAAGGGCTCCAATGCCAGCAGGACTGAGGGTTCTCTTCCTCCATCCACTCTCATTCAAGTCACAGAGATATCTAGAATGAGAGTGCAAGGATGGGCTTTGGTCGTGGCAAGCCCGAGCTTCTCACAAACAGGGGAGGTATGTAACAGGGGAGTTATCCCTGTTCAAGTGATGTGCCTCTAATCCAGCAGTGTGGTGGTTAACTGTTGGTAGTCAATTAACAAACACCACCTGCCTGATTAGATTGCTTACAAAAGCCTGTCTTTTGAGACAGGAAGGGAGACTCCTTAGCTCATACCTGAGCTGAACTTGGACACAGAGCAGAGATTGTCTTTGACTCTCACAACTTGTCTTGAGCCCTGCCAGAAGACACAGAAAAGCTGCTTTCAAGACACAGGGAAAACTTCTAAACCTGAATGCTGACACACCTTGAGGAAAAGGGAGCTGAACCAGGGACAGAGAAGATTTTAACTCCAAACCACTACAAACAGATAAGACTTTCATATACAAGACTTTTTATATCTGTTCATCTCATGCTATATGTTTGGGGATGGGAGACATGCTTATCTAAAGGAGTTGTGAACTGCATAGTATTTCATTAGAAATACTCCCAAGTGAATAGAAGCTTTGTTTACCCCTTGTTTGGATGGTTTCCTGATGTTAAGGAAAAAGGCGCAATAAAAGGCTTATTGAATTTCACAATACCGAGTCTCCCTTGCATACCTCTGTGAGCGGCCACCCACAGTTACATACTAGGGTTACAGGCGGTCAGGGTAACACAGTGTGCCAGGGTTAGGGTTGGTTAAATACTAGGGTTACAGGCTGTCAGGGTATCACAGTGTGTCAGGGTTAGGGTTATAGGGTTGGTTATATACTAGGGTTACAGGCTGTCAGGGTATCACAGTGTGTCAGGGGTAGGGTTATAGGGTTGGTTATATACGCGGGTTACAGGCTGTCAGGGTAACACAGTGTGTCAGGTTTAGGGTTATAGGGTTGGTTATATACGCGGGTTACAGGCTGTCAGGGTAACACAGTGTGTCAGGGTTAGGGTTATAGGGTTGGTTATATACTAGGGTTACAGGCGGTCAGGGTAACACAGGGTGTCAGGTTTAGGGTTATAGGGTTGGTTATATACTAGGGTTACAGGCTGTCAGGGTTAACACAGTGTGTCAGGGTTAGGGTTATAGGGTTGGTATATACTAGGGTTACAAGCGTGTCAGGGTAACACATGTGGTCAGGGTTAGGTTCATAGGGGTTGTTTATCCACGCGGGTTACAGGCTGTCAGGGTCACACAAGTGGTTCAGGGTTTAGGGTTATCGGGTTGGTTTATATATATAGGTTACAAGGCTGTCAATGGTAATCACACATGTGGCCAATTATAGGTTATAGGGGTTTTGGTTATACGTAGGGTTACAGGCACAGGGTAACAGTGGTGTTCAGGGTTTAGGGTTTATAGGGTTGGATATATCTAACTAGGGTTACAACAGCGTCAGGTGTAACACAGTGTGTCAGGGTTAGGGTTTATAGGTTTGGTTATATACTAGGTTACAGGCTGTCAGGGTATCACAATTGTGTCTAGGAGTTAGGTTATAGGGTTGTGTTATATACTAGGGTTACAGGTGCAGGGTATCACATGTGTCAGTCATGGTTTAGGGGTTGGTTATATACTTAGGGTGTTACAAGCTGTAGGGAACACATGTGGGTCAAGGTTAGGGTTTAGGGTTGGTATATATACTAGGTTACGAAGCTGTCAGGGTATCACAGTTGTGTCAGGGTTAGGTTATAGGGTTGGTTTATAAATATCTAGGTTACAGGCTGTCAGGGTAACCCATGTTTGGGCCAGGTTAGGGGGTTATAGGGTTGGTTCATATATCTAGGGTTTCACAGGCTGTCAGGGTTACAGCGTGTGTCAGTTTTAGGGTGTTATAGGTTTGGTTATATAGTAGGTCGCAGGCTGTTCAAGGGTAACACAGTGTGTCATGGGAGGTTCCATGTGTTGGTATATACTAGTGGTACGAGGCTGTCCAGGGTAAACACAGTCAGTTGGTTAGAGTTATATCTAGGGTAGGGGATCAGGGTAACATTGTCATTAGGTTAGGTTGGTTCTAATACGCGGGTTACAAGCTGTCAGGGTAAAACAGTGTGTCAGGGGTAGGGTTATAGGGGTTGGTTTATATCTAGGGTTTACAGCTGTCAGTGTAACACAGTGTGTCAGGGGGTAGTGTTATAGGTTTGGTTATATACTAGGGTTACAGGCTGTCTTGGGTTAACACAGTGTGCAGGTTAGGGTTTATAGGGTTGTTATATACTCAGGTTACAGGCGGTCAGGGTTGACACCCATGTGTCAGGGTTAGGTTATAGGGTTGGTATATACTAGTGTTACAGGACTGTCAGGGTAACACGTGTGTCAGGGTTAGGGTTATAGGGTTGGTTTATACAGGGTTACAGGCGTCAGGGTAACACATTGTGTCATGGTGTTAGGGGTTATAGGGTTGGTTATATACTAGGGTTCCAGGCTGTCATGGTAACAAGTGTGTCAGGGTTAGGGTTTAGGGTTTGGTTATATACTAGGGTTACAGGCTTCAGGGTACACAGCAGTTGTCGTTAGGGTTATAGGGTTGGTTATATACTAGGGTTACAGGCTGTCGAGGTTAACACAGTGGTCAGGGTTAGGGGTTTATAGGGTTGTGTTATATAACTAGGGTTACACACGCTGTACAGGGTAACATTCGTCTCGGTCAGGGTTAGGGTTATAGGGATGATATATATAATACTAGGTTACAGCTGTCAGGCTAAACACATTGTGTGCAGGGGTCAGGGTTATAGGTTGGTTATATACATCGGGTTAGCAGGCTGTCATGGGTACTCACAGTGTGGTCAGGGTTTAAGGTTATGGGTTGGTATATACTAGGTTATCAAGGGTCGTCAGGGTATCACAGTGTGTCAGTGTTAGGTTATAGGGTTGGTATATACTAGGTTACAGGCTGTCAGGTATCCATCAGTGTGTCAGGGTTAGGTTATAGTGGTGGTTATATACTAGGTTAGCAGGCTGTCAGGTACCACAGTGGTGTCAAGGGTAGGGTATAGGTTGTACCTAGTAATGGCGTCAATGTCAGGTAGTTATAGTGGTTATACTTGGGTTACAACAGGCGTGTCAGGGGTAACACGTTGTGTCAGTGGTAGGTTTACGGGTGTTGATATACTAACGGGGTTCAAGGCTGTCCAGGTGTAATCAACAGACATGTGTCACTGGTAGGCGTTTATAGGGTTGGTTTTATACTATGGTTACAAGGCTGTCAGGGTAACACGTGTGTCGGGGTTAGGTTATAGGGTTGGTTAGATACGTCGGTTACAGGCGGTCAGGGTAAGCACATTGTGTCAAGGTGTTAGGGTATAGGGTTGGTTGATACATAGGGGTGTAACAGTCCTTCAGGGTATCACAGTGTGTCAGCTGGTTAGGTTTAGTGGTTGTTATATACGCTGAGGTTACAGGCTGTCAGGGTACACAGTGTGTCAGGGGTAGGTTATAGGTTGGTTATAAGACTAGGGTTACAGCTGTCAGGGTACACAGTGTGGTCCGGGTAGGGTTATGGGTGGTTATAACTAGTGGTTACAGCGGTGCAGGGTATCACAAGTGTGTCAGGCTTAGGGTTACTATGGTTGTTGATATACGCGGGTTACCAGGCTCGTCGAGGGTACACGTGTGTCAGGTTCAGGGTTTAGGGTTGGTATATATTAGGGTTTAAGCGTTCAGGGTATGCACAATTTGTCAGGATTAGGGTTATAGGGTTTGGTTATATACTAAGGGTTACAGCTGACAGGGTAACAGTGTTGTCAGGGTTAGGGTTAAGGGGTTGGATATATACTAGGGTTTTTACAAAGGCTGTCAGGGTTAACATCGTTGTCAGGTTAGGGTTATAGGGTTTGGTTATATAACGGGGGTACATGCGGTCATGGTGCACAGTCTTGGGGTCAGGGGTTAGGGTTATAGGGTTGGTTTATATATTAGGGTTACAAAGCCTGTTCAGGTATCACACTGTGTCAGGATTAGGTTTAAAGGGTTGTGGTTATCTACTAGGGTTACCGGCTGACGGGTAACAGTGTTCGGGTTAGGGTTATATAGGTGTTGGATATATACTGGGTTACAAGCTGTCAGGGTAACACATTGTGTCAGGGTAGGGTTATAGGTTGGTATAACTAGTGTTACAGGGCTGTCCAGGTATACAGTGTGTCAAGGGTGGGGGTTATAGGGTTGGTTTATACTAGGGTACAGGGCGGTCAGGTAACACCGTGTGTCAGTGTTAGGGTTATATAGTTTTGTTATATACTTGCTAGTTACAGCTGTCAGGGTATCTACAGTGGTCAGGGTTAGGGTTAAGTGGTTGGTTATATACTAGGGTTACGCCAGGCTGCAGGGGTAACACAGTTGTCAGGGGTAGGGTTTACCAGGTTGATTATATACTAGGTGTTACAGGCGGTCAGGGTAACACAGTGTGGTCCAGGGTTAGGGTTTATAGGGTTGGTTATTACGGCGGGTTACAAGCTGTCTAGGGTAAAGCGTTGTGTCAAGGGTTAGGGTTAACAGGTTTGTTGTTATATATAGGGTGTCAGGCTTTCCGGGTTATCACAGTGTGTCTGGGAGTTGGGTTTAGGGTTGGTTATAATACTAGGGTTACAAGGCTGTGCAGGGTAACACAGTTGTTCAGGGTTAGGGTTATAGGGTTGTATATAATACTCGGGGTTAAAAGGCTGTCAGGCCGTATACACAGTGTGTCAGGGTTAGGGTTCATAGGGTTGGTTATTACGCGGGTTGACAGCGGTCAGGGTAACACAGTGTGTGTCAGAGTGTAGGGTTTGAGGGTTGGTTATATATTAGGGTGTACATGGCTGTCAGGGCCTATCACAATGTGCAGGCTTAGGGTTATAGGGTTGGTGTATATCTAGGGTTACAGGCTGACAGTGGTAACAGTGTGTCAGGGTTAGGGTTATAGGTTGGATATTTACTGGGTTACAGAGCTGACAGGGTATAACAGTGTGTCAGGGTTAGGGTTATAGAGGGTTGGTTATATAGCTAAGTGTTTACAAGGCTGTCTAGGGAATCACAGTGTGTCAGGTTAGGGAGTTATCGGGTTTGGTTATCATACTAGTGGTTACGGCTGTCAGGTATCACAGTGTGTAGATTAGGGATTATGGGTTGGTTTAATACTAGGGTTACAGCGTGCAGGTAACAAGTTGTGTCAGGTTGGGTTATAGGGTTGGTTATATACTAGGTTACAGGCTGTCAGGGTATCACCGTGTGTCAGGGTTGGGTTTATAGTGTTGGTGTTATGATCTAGGGTTACATGCAGGTCAGGGTAACACAGTGTGTCAGTGTTAGGGTATATGGTTGTTATATACTAGGGTTACAGGCGGTCCAGGGGTAACAAGTGTGTCAGGGTTAGGGTTAGGGTTGTTATACTACGGTTACAGGCTGTCAGGGTAACACAGTGTGTCAGGTTAGGGTTTCAGGGTTGGTTATATTAGGGTTACAGGCGTCATGGTATCACCAGTGTGTCAGGATTGGGTTATAGGGTTGGTTATATACGCGGGTTTAGGCTGCAGGTAAGCAGTGTGTCAGGGTTAGGGTTATAGGGTTGGTATATAACTAGGGTTACAGGTATCGTGTCAGGTTGTAACACAGTGTGTCAGGGTTAGGGTTATAGGTTGGTTATATATAGGGGTTACAGGGCGGCTGCATGGGTAACACAGTTGTTCAGGGTTAGGGTTTATAGGGTGGGTTATATACTAGGTTACAGGATCTGTCAGGTACACACGTGTGTCGGTTTAGGGTTATAGGGTGGTTATATACTAGGTTTACAGGCTGTCAGGGTAACAGCGGTGTCAGGGTAGGGTTAAGGTTGGTTATATACTGGGTTACAGGCGGTTCAGGGTAACACAGTGTGTCAGGTTAGGGTTATAGGGTTGGTTATATAGCGGGTTTCAGCTGTCAGGGTAACAGTGTGTCATGGATTAGGGTACGTTGGTTATATATCATAGGGTACAGCTGATCAGGGTAACACAGTGTGTCAGGGGTAGGGTTATAGGTTGGTTATATACTGGTACATCAGGCTGCAGGGTAACCAGTGTGTCAGGGTTAGGGTTTAGGGTTTGGTTATATACTAGGGTTACAAGGCTGTCAGGGATAACACAGTGTTCAGGGTTAGGTTATAGGGTTGGTTTATATACTATGGGTACAGGCTGTCAGGGTCAGATCACAGTGTGTCATGGTTAGGGATTTAAGTGTTGGTTATAAACTAGGGTTACAGGCGGTCAGGGGTATCACAGTGTGTCAGGGTTAGGGTTATTGGGTTGGTTATATACTATGGGTTAACAGGCTGTCAGGGTAACACATTGTGTCAGGGTTGGGTTATAGGGTGGTTATATACGGGGTTACAGGCGGTCAGGGTACCAACAGTGTGTCAGGGTTAGGGTATAGGGTTGGTTATATAACATATGGTTACGATGCTTATCAGGGTAACACAGTGTGTCAGGGTTAGGGTTATAGGGTTGTTATATAAACGCGGTTACAGGGTCAGGGTACACAGTGTGTCAGGGTTGGGTTATAGGGTTGGTTATATACTAGGTTACAGGCTGGTCCGGTAACACAGTGTGTCAGGGTAGGTTATAGGTTGGTGAATATACGCGGGTTACAGGCGGTATAGGTAACACAGTGTCGGGTAGGGGTTATAGGGTTGGTATATATACTAGGTTCAGGCTTCAGGGTAACAAAGTGTGTCAGGGTTAGGGTTAAAGGAAAGGTTGGGTATACCCTAGGGTTACAGGCTGTAGGGTATCACAGTGTGGTCAGGGTTAGGGTTATAGGTTGTCTTATATACTCTAGGTTTACAGCGGTCAGGGTAACACAGTGGTGTATGGTAGGGTTATAGGGTTGGTTATATACGCGGGTTACAAGCTGTCAGGGTAACACAGTGTGTCAGGGGTAGGGTTACAGGGTTGGTTATATACTAGGGTTACAGGCGGTCAGGGTAACACAGTGTGTCAGGGTTAGGGTTATAGGGTTGGTTATTACGCGGGTTACAAGCTGTCAGGGTAAAACAGTGTGTCAGGGTTAGGTTATAGGGTTGGTTATAATACGTGGTTACAGGCTGTCAAGGGTACACAATGTGTCAGGGTTAGGGTTATAGGGTTGGTTATTACTAGGGTTACAGGCTGTCAGGTAACACACGTGTGTCCGGGTAAGGGTTATAGGGATTGGTTATAGTACGGCTGTTACAGGCGGTCAGGTTAACACAGTGTGTTCAGGGTTAGGGTTATAGGGTTGGTTAATACACGGGGATTCATGCTGTCAGGGTTACCAGTGTGTCAGGGTAAGGAGGTATAGGGTTGGTTATATTAGACTAGGGTTACAGGCTGGTCAGGGTAACACAGTGTGTCAGGGTGGGTTAAGGGTTGTTATATACTAGGATCAGGCTGTCAGGGTATCACAGTGGTGTCAGGTGTTAGGGTTATAGGGTTGGTTCTATACGCTAGGGTTACAGGCGGGTCAGGGTATCACAGTGTGTCAGGGTTAGGGATTATAGGGTTGGTTATATCACGGGGTTACAGGCGGTCAGGGTACACCAGTGTGTCAGGGTAGGGTTAAGGGTTGTTATATACGCGGTTACGCGTCAGGGTAACACAGTGTGTCTAGTTAGGGTTATAGGGTTGGTTTTATATATACGCGGGTTCAGGCTGTCAGGGTACACAAGTGTGTCAGGGTTAGGGTTATAGGGTTGGTTATATAGGGTTACGGCTGTCAGTATCACAGTGTGTCAGGTTAGGGTTATAGGGTTGGTTATATACTAGGTTACAGGCTGTCAGGGTAACACAGTGTGTTCAGGGTTAGGGTTATAGGGTTGGTTATATACTAGGTTACAGCTGTCAGGGTAACACATTGTGTCAGGTTAGGGTTATAGGGTTGGTTTATACGCGGGTTACAGGGCGGTCAGGGTAACACAGTGTGTCGGGTTAGGGTTATAGGGTTGGTATATACGTGGGTTACAGGCTGTCAGGTAACACAGTGTGTCAGGGTAGGGTTATGGTTGGTTATATACTAGTATGACAGGCTGTCAGTGAGTTATACAGCACCTGTGGTCCAGTGGGTTAGGTTATAGGGTTGGTTTTATACTAGGGTTACAGGCTGTCAGGGTAAACACAGTTTGTCAGTGTGGGTTATAGGGTTGGTTTATATACTACGGTTGTACAGGCGGTCAGGTACCACAGTGTGTCAGTGTTAGGGTTATAGGGTTTGGTATATACTCGGGTTACAGGCTGTCAGGGTACACGTGTGTCCAGGGTTAGGGTTTATAGGTTGGTTTATATACGTCGGTTTACAGTCGGTCAGGTACACAGTGTGTCAGGGGTATGGTTAAGGGTTGGTTATATATACTAGGGATACATGGCTGTCAGGGTATCACGTGTCGTCAGGGTTAGGTTATAGGGTTGGTTATATACTAGGGTTACAGCGGTCCAGGGTACACAGTGTGTCAGGGTTAGGTGTGTATAGGTTGGTTAATACCGGTTTACAGGCTGTCAGGGTAACACAGTGTGTCAGGGTTAGGGTTATAGGGTTGGTTATTATTACGGTTACAGGCTGTCCAGGGTACACCAGTGTGTCAGGTGGGGTTATAGGGTTGTTATATACAGGTTCAGGGCTGTCAGGGTAACACAGTGTGTCGGGTTCGGGTTATAGGGTTGGTTATATACTAGGGTTACAGGCTGTCAGGGTAATACACTTGTGTCAGGTTAGGGTTATAGGGTTGGTTATATACGGGGTTACAAGGCTGTCACAGGGTAACAACGTGTGTCAGGGTTAGGGTTATAGGGTGTGTTATATACCGGGTTACAGGCTGTCAGGGTAACACAGTGTGTCCAGGGTTAGGGTTTAGGGTTGGTTATATACGACGGGGTTCCAGTCTGTCAGGGTACACAGGTGGTGTCAGGTTAGGGTTATAGGTTGGTTATATACTAGGGTATCAGGCTGTCAGGGTAACACAGTGTGTCAGGGTTAGGGTTATAGGGTTTGGTCTATAACTAGGGGTTACAGGCTGTCAGGAGTACACAGTGTCCAGGGTTTAGGTATAGGGTTGTTTAATATACTAGGTTCTATCGGCTGTCAGGGTATCACATTTTTTCAGGGTTACCTCTCCCTCCACCCCCGGTCCCCAGAAGTAAGTAATAGAGTATTTACCATTTCTAACCTGTGTATGATGCTCTTGATCGGCGTGTCCTTCTCCGCCTGCTGCTGCCGCAGGCGCTTCTCACTCTGGTCCAGGCGCACCTGGTATTGCTGCAGCATTTTGCTGGTTTGCTCCTCCTGGGAGTAGAGACGCCGCTCGTATTCCTCCAGCTTCCGATTTGACATCACCAGTCTTTCCTTCAGGGTGTAATCTCTCCTCCGTACCCTTCATTCAACCTTGGGAGGCCGAAGAGAGGAGAGAGTCGTAGAGGATAGAGAGGGAGTGATGGGGAGGGAGAGAGAAGGGAGAGATGGGGAGGAAATGAGGGGAGAGAGATTGGAGAGGAAGATAAGAAGAGAAAGCGAGATCGGAGGAGTCGGATATTCTCTCTCGATTCCCGCCTTTAATTGCTTTCGCGCTCTTGTGTCTCTTTTCTTTCATTCTTGTCTCATCTCTCTTCTTCGTCTCTCTCTCGTTCTCCTTTTTCTCCGCTTTCTTTCCCTTGTCCCCTTTTTCCTCTCTCCTTTCTTCCTCGTTTCTAGCTTAGAGTCAGCCCATAAGAGGTAGAGAGAGGGGGATCTTGATGGTTATAGATGAGCTATGGGTGGATTGAAATCGCAGGGCGCAGAGATGGAGAGGAAGAGTAGAGAGATGGATGTGACGGTCCCTATCTTTATCGTTCTTCTCTTACCGCGACGACGGAGGTCACCGGTTCTTTCCCTCTCCTTTGCCTCTTTCTTTCGCTTCCTCTCATCGTGTCGTAGCTGGCTTGTCGTTTACCTATCTTCCTCTCTATTTGATAGGCTTCGCGCTCTTTGGCTGGAGCAGCTTATTCTCTTACTTTTGATTTCCCCTCGCTTTCCTCCCCTCTCTCTGCTCTTCATCGTCTCTCTGTCTACGTTTTCGCTCTTTCTTGGCCTGATCGTTTATACGAGTATCTAGAGCTTTATCTGCCTCTCGCGTGCTTAAATGAGCTCTATGGATTGCTTAAGTGTTGAGCCCGTGTCTTGCCAGGAGCGTTGGAGTCTCTCTGATCGTGCCTCGCGCAGTCCGGCTCTTTAGAGCCTGATGTCTCTTTTTGCTTTTCTCTCTCTGTGCTCTCTTCTGTTTTCTTTCTCTCTCTTTCCTGCCTTTCTACTTCATCTCTCTCTCTTTTCTTCCTTTTTCTCTCGTTCTTTCACCTTCGCTTTTCCTCTCTACATCGCTGCTCTCTCTTTCTCTTCACTCTCTCGTTCTTTCCTGCTCTCTACTCAATATCGGTCTCCTTCTTTTTCGCTATTTGTCCTTTCCCCTCTCGTCCCGTCTAAACTGTGTCCGGATGGCCCCAGCGATCCCATTGGGAGCCCCAAAAACACACAGACAGAGAAAATTCACAAAAGGGACCAGACAGTTTAGCATGAACGGTAAGGAAGAGGCGGTGAAGGGACAAGTCGCAGGGGATAAAAAACCAGAGAATCAAAAATGTGTACTGCTAGAGGTCAGAGGGAGACAGGAGCAAGAAAAAGCGGAAAAATAAAGAGGGGGGACCACGGGGACTAGATGAATATGAAAAAGGCTGAGACAGAGAGGGTACGTAAAGAAGGATGGGCCAGAAAAGCGACGGGGTTTGTGGGAAATGGAAGGACAGAAGGTAGCGAAACGGCGGGAGAGTGGGGACGGGACTGGGGGAAGAGTCGACGGGATGCGATCGATAGAGCGTAAGGGGTAAGCAATAAGTGGAGCGAGTTCCTCTCTCTCTCTTCTTCTCCAGTTTTAATTCTCATCTTTCTTTCCTTCTCTTGTTTTCCCTCTCTCACTCCTCTCTCTCTCTTGCGCTGCCCTTTTCTGCTTCTTCTGCCATTCTCTCTCTCTCCTCTCTCTCTCTCTCTCTCCTCTCTCTCTCTCCGCCTCTCTCTCTCTTTATCCTTTCTCCTGTCTTTTCTACATCATACTTTTTTGTTCCCACCCTTCACCTCCTCTTCCTGCTCCTTTTGCTCCTTTTTTGCTCCCCCCTTACCTGTTCTTGCTCGCACCACTCTCTGTCTGCGGCGCAACCCACACCCCCTTATTATAATAGAGAGGGGGGGCAAAGAGACAATATTGTATATCTTAATACCGAAAAGAGACAAGAAACAGAATACTAGATGCGTGTTCCCCTTACCCTCTCCAGCGGCTCCTCGCTCCATCAGGACTAGAGTACTCTCCTTCAGCTTGTTACTACCTCTCGCTCTACATGTGGAACTCTCTCGATATCCGCGGAGAGGTGCGGCATGTTAGAGACCCAGCAAACCGTGTTTCTGTAGGCCGAGTACTTCTGTTCACACATCAGGGGACTGTGCGTGAGAGTGCTGGGGAGAGACAAAGAGACGTCAGGCACCAGACACCACAAACTCCATGAAAGTGGCGGTGATATCGCACCTGGACAAAGTATTACGGGCGTTATTAGCGTCACTTTCAGTTGGTATTCAGTAACATTGTGGTAGTAATTTACTGGGTGAGGCGCATGGTATTACACACTTATGAACGTCCGTAGTACTCATCGCAACAATATTTCTAGCCTGGCTTTTGTAATATCTATTATTATTATATAATATCTATTATTATTATATAATATCTATTATTATATAATATCTATTATTACTTATATAATATTTATTATTATTATATAATATCTATTATATATTCTATTACTATACTTATCTAATATTATTATTATTAATATCATTCATTTTAGAAATATCCATTATTCTTATATATACTATTATTATTATATAATATCTATTTATTATAATAATATCGTATTATTATTATATAATTCTATTATTCTATTATTATATTATTATATTATATTATTTATTAATGTATTATTATTAGATATATAATTATCTTATTTATCTATTATAATAGATCTAATTATATGATATATCATTTAGTTATATACTATCTATTATTATGATATTCTATATATTATTATAATATCTATTCGTATTATTATATATCTATTATTATTATTATCATAATACTTATTATTATTATCTATACTATCGATTCATATTCATTTCATTATCATACTCATCCTACTTCGTTCAGAGCCTAGTATAGACATCTTAAGCCCCTATGAGAACCGTTTATTCGGCTTCTTGTACACAAGGTTACACAGGTCCCAACCAAGGTTAGTCGAGGCCCCAACCAAGTATAACAACAGGCACCCCAAACCAGTATACCACAGTGCCCCAAACCAAGTCATACCCACAAGGCCCCGAAACGAGGTACACCACAGCCCCAACCAGGTACAAACCCACAGGCCCCCAAACCAAGGTATACCACACACTGGCCCCAAACCAAGGTATACCACGTGCCCCAACCAGGTAAACCCAGCAGGCCTCCAAACCAAGGTATACACAGTGCCCCCAAACCACGATATACCACAGGCCCCAAACCAAGGTACACACCACAAGCCCCCAATCAAGTTACCACAAGTGCCCCAAACCAAGTATAACCACAGGCCCGCAAACCAAGGTACACCACAGGGCCCCAAACCAAGGTACACCACGGTGCCCCACCAAGATATACCACATCCCCAAACCAGGTATAACCAGGCCACCACAACCTGAGTATACCACATGCCCCCCCCATGTACAAGTACCCAGGTCCCAACCAGATATACCACATCCCCAAACCATAGTAATACCAACCGCCCCAAACCAAAAATATACGCACACGGCCCAAACCAAGGTACAAAAGCCACAGGCCCCTGCTCAAGTGGTCATAGACACCACAGTGTGCCCAACCAAGATATACCGCATTCCCCACACCAAGTATACCACAAGGGGCCCCCAACCCAGGTATACACGGCCCCAAACCAGGTAACCACAGCACCAAACCAAGGTATACAACATGCCCCAAACCAAGGTATACGAACAGTCCCCAAACCGAAGTATACCACAGGCACAACCAAACCAAGGGTATACCACAGGCCCCCACCCAAGGTATACACAGGCTCGTTGCCCAAACCAAGGTTATACCAAAGGCCCCAAACCAAGGTATACCACAACATGCCCCCAAAAGCTCTGAATACCACTGCGCCAAACCAAGGTATACCACGCTCCAAACCAAGGTATACCACATGGCCCCAACCAAGGTAACCACAGGCCCCAAACCAAGGTATAGTACCACAGGCCGTGTGCTCAAACCAAGGTACACCACAGGCCCCCCAAACCAGGTATAAACCAATGGCCCCAAAAACCATCGGTTCCCCCACAGGCCCCAAAGCGAGGTATACCCACAGGCGCCAAACCATGTATTATACCACAGCGCCAAACCCAGGTATACCACATGCCCCAAACCAAGGTATACCACAGGCCCAACCAAGGTATACCACAGCCCCAAACCAAGGTTATACCACAGGCTCCAAACCAGGTATACCACAGGCCCCGAAACAAGGTAACACCACAAGCCCCAAACCAAGGTATACCACAGGCCCCAAACCAAGGTACGCCACAAGCCCAAACGCAAGGCTAACCACAGCACCACCAATGTATACCACGGCCCCAAACCAGGGTACACCCACAGGCCCAAAAACCAAGGTACAACCCCAAGCCCCAAACCAAGGTATACCACATGGGCCCCAAACCAAGTTATCACCACATCCCCAAACATGTACAAAAACCACAAGCCCCAACCAAGGTATAATACCACAGGCCCCAAACCAATGGTTACCACAGTTACCAAACCGAGATATACCACAGGCCCCAAACCCAAGGTATACCACAGGCCCTCAAACCAAGTGAACCACAGTAACCAAAAAACCGAGGTATACCACATTCCCCAACCAAGGTATGCACAGGCACCAAACCAAGTTTAAGCACAGGCACCAAACCCAGATTTACCACAGGCGCCCAAACCAAGGTCTACCACAGGCCCCCAAACCAAGGTATACCACAGGCATCAAACCAAGGTATACCACAGGCACCAAACCAAGATATACCACAGGCCCCAAACCAAGATATACCACAGGCCCCAAACCAAGGTATACCACAGGCACCAAACCGAGGTACACCACAGGCCCCAAACCAAGGTATACCACAGGCCCCAAACCAAGATATACCACAGGCCCCAAACCAAGGTATACCACAGGCATCAAACCAAGGTATACCACAGGCCCCAAACCAAGGTATATCACAGGCCTCAAACCAAGGTATACGACAGGCATCAAACCAAGGTATACCACAGGCCCCAAACCAAGGTATACCACAGGCCCCAAACCAAGGTATGCCACAGGCCCCAAACCAAGGTATACCAGAGGCCCCAAACCAAGGTATACCACAGGCATCAAACCAAGGTAAACCACAGGCATCAAACCAAGGTAAACCACAGGCCCCAAACCAAGGTATACCACAGGCCCCAAACCAAGGTACACCACAGGCACCAAACCAAGGTATAAAAATAACTTACAAGGTTTACAGCTTTACAGCTACCTCAGGTTTTTTTTTTAACCCTCTAGAAGCTGTAAAGTGAAACGCATAGGGTTAATTCCGTGGCCTCCCTAGAACACATCAAAAATCACAGAGCTGGCAAAGTGGAAGAAACCCGCCACCCAACGCCTTTCATGCTGCCCTCACCAGACAGAGACAAGGTGTTGGAGACCTGAATCTGTGGTGTGATCGTATGTAGAGATAGGCGAATTGGGATCTGCAGCGGATTGGCTGGTTCTTTTGGTCCATGGATTTCAGCAGATCAATCTCAAAAATGGCGATTCGTGTTTGGCGTATTTTTTATTACTATTACCGAAACTCTGCGCGGATTCCGCGGCCCGTGGGCTGATTTATAGAATCCGCGAACTCGGCGATAAGAATCCGCCAACTGATTGCTGAATCCACTGACGCTACAAACCCGACCACTGGCTGTATCCAATGGCGCTTTGTGATGAATCCGCGTGGGTTAAAACTGACCAAACCTGTGTGCGGATTTTACACCGCGAAACGTGGGCCAAAATGTGAGAAAATTCGGGAAGTAGATTTGGGCGGATTCGCTCATCTCTTGTCGTTGGTGGTTGCAGCCCAGACCGCGCAGGGCGATTCTGCTGAAACCTGGCAAGTTACTTTTATTATTGCACATAAAACTGTCTTTTAGCAATATTAAGCTCAATTTAGAAATGTATCTGCACGAAGGATCGGAGGTGCGTTTACGTCATTGTGTGCCCGTTCTCCTCGATTCCCGTACCACATGTACTGATATGCATAAAACTCATACAGTACGAGTCCCCCCTGATCTGTGACGTACTACACTATATGTAACCCTATGTTCTTTTCTCCCTTATTCTGTGCGCCTGGGTCATTACTTGACCACATATATATATATATATATACCTGCTTTGTTATGGTGGGCTTCAGACCCCCCGCCTCCTTCCCCACGGATTGCTGCCTCATTCTTGCTGCTCCATATGTTGGTTCTGGGCTCTGCAGGAGGTTGCCGCTGCTTGGTCGGGGTTTGTGCGCAGCCTGCACTGTCAGCTGCTGGGATTTCCCCCTCTGTAGGGGGGGAGGCTGCGCCTCTGGCCTTCGCTGCCCGCCGGGGCCAATGGTGATTTGAGGCGGGGACAGCATGTGCTGAAGATTGTCCTGGAGAGAAAGCTGCCTCTTGCTGCAAGATAAAGACATGGAGGGTTACCCCAAGACCCTAAACCTCATATACTGCCCGTAATATCATGACCTGAAGACCCTGACCGTATTACCCAAACCCTAATACCCCAACCCTGATATCATGACCCAAATACGCAAACCCTATTGTCATGACTTTAATACCCAAACCTTAATACGCCAACCCTATTACCCAAACCTTGATATCATGACCCGTATACCCAAACCCTAATAAAATAACCCTATTACCCAAACCTTAATACTATGACCCCAATATATGTTGCCGGAATACTAGAGGGAAAGCTGCTTTTTTGCAGCAGGATAAAGACATGTAGGGTTACCACAAGACCCTAAGCCTCACTTCCTGACCTATCATGACCCTAATAACCTAACCCAGGGAGCTTACACTCCATTGCGGCCCGTGGCCAGTGACTCGTTAGCCCTCTCAGCAGCTGCTGAGGCGTTTTTTGGAGTCTCCATATTCAGTGAAGCTATTGAGCTATTAATATTCATACTACAATACATTACAGGAGGAGTTTATTTATAGGGACCCCCTCTCTATGGAACAATCCTAGGACATTTCTCTCTTTCTCTCTACAATAGGGTTTTAGATCAGTATACTCAGGAATACTTTGGCCATACGCCACTCCTAGTCACTAAAAGTGGGCAATATATAGCGTTTACAATGTCTCCTACACATGCAGCGGCCATTATCCCAACAAATCACGGCGCCGATTTCGTGTGCGCTGCTGTACTCCACGCGGCATTAACGCCGCCCATCTCCCCAGGCACCCGCGCTTATCGCCCCAGGGACCCGCGCTTATCGCCCCAGGGACCCCGCTTATCGCCCCAGGGGACCCCGCTTATCGCCCCAGGGGGCCGCGCTTATCGCCCCAGGGGGCCGCGCTTATCGCCCCAGGGACCCGCGCTTATCGCCCCAGGGACACCGCTTATCGCCCCAGGGACCCACGCTTATGGCCCCAGGGACCCCGCTTATCGCCCCAGGGGGCCGCGCTTATCGCCCCAGGGACCCCGCTTATCGCCCCAGGGACCCCGCTTATCGCCCCAGGGACCCCGCTTATCGCCCCAGGGGGCCGCGCTTATCGCGGATGCTTTGTTTGAATTTCATGGATTCGGTTTCTTTGGTTGCAATGAAATGAATTTATTGCAATGTGTACAGTGCTGTGCTACTGTCTCACTATGTCACTGTGTCACAATGTCACTATGTCACTGTGTCACTGTGTCACTGTGCTACTGTCTCACTATGTCACTGTGTCACTGTGTCACTGTGCTACTGTCTCACTATGTCACTGTGTCACTATGTCACTATGTCACTGTGTCACTGTCACTGTGCTACTGTCTCACTATGTCACTGTATCACTGTGTCACTGTGCTACTGTGTCACTATGTCACTGTGTTACTGTGCTACTGTGTCACTATGTCACTGTGTCACTGTGTCACTGTGCTACTGTCTCACTATGTCACTATGTCACTGTGTCACTATGTCACTATGTCACTGTGTCACTGTGTCACTGTGCTACTGTCTCACTATGTCCCACTGTGTTACTGTGCTACTGTGTTACTATGTCCTGGTGTCACTGTGTTACTGTGGTCTAACGGTCCTCACTATGTCACTGTGTTACTGTGCTACTGTGTCACTATGTCACTGTGTCACTGTGTCACTGTGCTACTGTCTCACTATGTCACTGTGTTACTGTGCGACTGTGTCACTATGTCACTGTGTCACTGTGTTACTGTGCTACTGTCTCACTATGTCACTGTGTCACTGTGCTACTGTGTCACTGTGCTACTGTGTTTAAAAACCAGAACACGAACATGCCATTTTCTGCGCTCCTCTCCTAAGGCGGGACGGCTGGAAGAGATCCCGCGCCATGACATGGGTATTACGATGTATATACCGCGTGAAGTGTTCGAATAACGGCGCTGCTGCTGCTGCTGTACGTCCTGATAAATGCAAACTCATCTAGAACTACTACTCCTGCGTTTAACATGATATGTGACCTTCAGCCACCATTTCTATAGCCCCCGCTATATGGCTGCACAGTATAGAGAGTCTGACAAGTAAAACACTGGCTGTAATAGCTCGATACAGTTAATTGCCTAACGAGCCTGAAAGAAGCAGCTGGCATTTGATTTAGTGTAATAATTGTTACAATTAGACAGACTGCATCTGATTCCTGGATAGGACAATATACATTTGTTATCTCTCCGTATACCTACCTCATAGTAAAATTGTTATATCCCATCTTTCTAGACCAATAACTACTCCAACCAAAATACACTTGGTATGTCGGTGTATTCCTATGTGTACAGTATGAACCTCCACCTCTAATAATACTGCTGTACTAGGGGGTTCTTTGTGTATAGGAACATTACTTAAAGCAGAAACACACATTGGTATGTCAGTGTATTTCCTATGTGTACCAGTAAATGAACTCCTCCACCTCATAATACTGCTGTACCTAGGGGGTTCTTTGTGTATAGGAACATTCTTAAAGCAGAAACCCACCTTGGTATGTCAGTGTATTCCTATGTGTACAGTATGAACCTCCACCTCTAATAATACTGCTGTACTAGGGGGTTCTTTGTGTATAGGAACATTACTTAAAGCAGAAACACACCTTGGTATGTCAGTGTGTTCCTATGTGTACAGTATGAACCTCCACCTCTCATAATACTGCTGTACTAGGGGGTTCTTTGTGTATAGGACATTACTTAAAGCAAACACACCTTGGTATGTCATGGGTTCCTATGTGTACGATATGAAACCTCCACCTCTAATAATACTGCTGTACTAGGGGGTTCTTTGTGTATAGGAAAATATTTAAAGCAGAAATACACACCTTTGGTATGTCAGTGTATTCCTATGTGTACTATGAACCACTCCACCTCTAATAATACTGTCTGTACTAGGGGGTTCTTTGTGTATAGGGACATTACTTAAAGCAGAAACACACCTTGGTATGTCAGTGTATTCCTATGGTGTACAGTATGAACCTCCCCTCAATAATACTGCTGTACTAGGGGGTTCTTTGTGTATAGGAAAATTACTTAAAGCAGAAACACACCTTGGTATGTCAGTGTATTCCTATGTGTACAGTATGAACATCCACCTCTAATAATACTGCTGTACTAGGGGGTTCTTTGTGTATAGGAACATTACTTAAAGCAGAAACACACCTTGGTTGTCAGTGTATTCCTATGTGTACAGTATGAACTCCCCTCTAATAATACTGGCTGTACTAGGGGGTTTCTTTGTGTATCGGAACATTACTTAAAGCAGAACACACATTGGTATGTCAGTGTATTCCTATGTGTACAGTATGAACCTCCACCTCTAATAATACTGCTGTACTAGGGGGTTCGTTGTGTATAGGAACATTACTTAAAGCAGAAGCACACCTTGGTATGTAAGTGTATTCCTATGTGTACAGTATGAACCTCCCACTCAATATACGCTTGTACTAGGGGGTGTCTTGTTGTATAGGAAAATTATTTAAAGCAGAAACACACCTTGGTATGTCAGTGTATTCCTATGTGTACAGTATGAACATCCACCTCTAATAATACTGCTGTACTAGGGGGTTCTTTGTGTACAGGAACATTACTAAAAATCAGAACACAACCTTGTATGTCATTGTATTCCTATGTGTACGTATGAACTTCCCTCTAATAATACTGCTGTACGTAGGGGGTTCTTTGTGTATTAGGTACCATTACTTAAAGCAGAAACACCTTGTATGTCAATGTATTCCTATGTGTACAGTATGAACCTACCACCTCTAATAATACGGTGCTACTAGGGGTTTCTTTGTTATTGGAACACTACTTAAAACAGAAACACACATGGTTTGTCAGTGTATTCCTATGTGTACAGTATTAACCTCCACCTCTCACTAATCTGCCTGTACTAGGGGGTTCGTTGGTATAGGAAACATTACTTAAAAAGCAGAAGCACACCTGGTTATGTCAGTGTATTCCTATGTGTACAGTATGAACCTCCACCTCTACTAATACTGGCTGTACTAGGGGGTTCTTTGTGTATAGGAAAATTATTTAAAGCAGAAACACACCTTGGTATGTCAGTGTATTCCTATGTGTACAGTATGAACATCACCTCTAATAATACTGCTGTACTAGGGGGTTCTTTGTGTACAGGAACATTACTGAAAGCAAAACACACCTTGGTATGTCAGTGTATTCCTATGTGTACAGTATGAACCTCCACCTCTAATAATACTGCTGTACTAGGGGTTCTTTGTGTATAGAAACATTACTTAAAGCAGAAACACACCTTGGTATGTCAGTGTATTCCTATGTGTACAGTATGAACCTCCACCTCTATAATACTGCTGTACTAGGGTTCGTTGTGTATAGGAACATTACTTAAAGCAGAAGCACACCTTGGTATGTAAGTGTATTCCTATGTGTACAGTATGAACCTCCACCTCTAATAATACTGCTGTACTAGGGGGTTCTTTTGTGTATAGGAAATTATTTAAAGCAGAAACACACCTTGGTATGTCAGTGTATTCCTATGTGTACTTGAACATCCACCTCTAATAATACTGCTGTACTAGGGGGTTCTTTGTGGTACAGGAACATTACTTAAAGCAGAAACACACCTTGGTTTGTCAGTGTATTCCTATGTGTACAGTATGAACCTCCACCTCTCATTATACTGCTGTACTAGGGGGTTCTTTGTGTATAGGAACATTACTTAAAGCAGAAACACACCTTGGTATGTCAGTGTATTCCTATGTGTACAGTATGAACCTCCACCTCTAATAATACTGAACTGCTGTACTAGGGGGTTCTTTGTGTATAGGAACATACTTAAAGCAGAAAACCACACTTGGTATGTCAGTGTATTCCTATGTGTACAGTATGAACCTCCACCTCTAATAATACTGCTGTACTAGGGGGGTTCTTTGTGTATAGGAAAATTACTTAAAGCAGAAATACACCTTGGTATGTCAGTGTATTCCTATGTGTACAGTATGAAACCTCCACCTCTAATAATACTGCTGTACTAGGGGTTCTTTGTGTATAGGAACATAACTTAAAGCAGAAACACACCTTGGTATGTCAGTGTATTCCTATGGTACAGTATGAACCTCCCACCTCTAATAATACTGCTGTACTAGGGGGTTTCTTTTGTGTATAGAAATTATTTAAAGCAGAAACACACCTTGTATGTCAGTGTATTCCTATGTGTACAGTTGAACATTCCACCTCTCTATAATACTGCTGTACTAGGGGGTTCTTTGTGTATAGAACATTACTTAAAGCCAGAAACACCACCTTGGTATGTCAGTGTATTCCTATGTTTACAGTATAACTCCCCTCTATAATACTGGCTGTACTAGGGGGTTTCTTTGTGTATAGGAACATTACTTAAAGCAGAAACACACCTTGGTATGTCATGTATTCCTATGTGTACAGTATAACCACCACCTCTAATAATACTGCTGAGTAGGGGTTTCTTGGTGTATATGAACATTACTTAATCAGAAGCACACCTTGGTATGTAGTGTATTCCTATGTGTACATTATGAACCTCCCCTCTAATAATACTTCTTACTAGGGGTTCTTGTGGTATAGGAAATTATTTAAAGCAAAACCACACTTGGTATGTCAGTGTATTCCTATGTGTACAGTATGAACCTCCACCTCTAATAATACTACTGCTGTACTAGGGGGTTCTTTGTGTACAGGAACATTACTAAAGTCAGAACACACCTTGTATGTCAGTGTATTCCTATGTGTACAGTATGAACTTCCCACCTCTAATATACTGCTGTACTAGGGGGTTCTTTGTGTATAGGTACAATTCTTAAAGCAGACACCACACCTTGGTATGTCAATGTATTCCTATGTGTACAGTATGAACTCCTACCCCCTCTAATAATATACGGCTGTACTAGGGGGTTCTTTGTATTGGAACACTACTAAAACAGAAACACACATTTTTGTCAGTGTATTCCTATGTGTACGTATTAACCTCCACCTCTCTATACTCTGCCTGTACTAGGGGGTTCGTTTGGTATAGAAATTACTTAAAAAGCAGAGACACCTTGTTGTCAGTGTATTCCTATGTGTACAGTATGAACCTCCACCTCTAATAATACTGCTGTACTAGGGGGTTCTTTGTGTATAGGAAAATTATTTAAAGCAGAAACCACCTGGTATGTCAGTGTATTCCTATGTGTACAGTATGAACATCACCTCTAATACTACTGCTGTACTGGGGGTTCTTTGTGTACTGGAACATTACTGAAAGCAAAACACACCTTGGTATGTCAGTGTATTCCTATGTGTACAGTATTAACCTCCTCCACCTCTAATAACTGCTGGTACTAGGGGTTCTTTGTGTATAGAACATTACTTAAAGCAGAAACACACCTTGGTATGTCAGTGTATTCCTATGTGTACAGTATGAACCTCCACCTCTAATAATACTGCTGTACTAGGGGGTTCGTTGTGTATAGGAACATTACTTAAACAAAGCACACCTTTGGTATGTAAGTGTATTCCTATGTGTACAGTATGAACCTCCACCTCTAATAATACTGCTGTACTAGGGGTTCTTTGTGTATAGGAAATTATTTTAAAGCAGAAAACACACCTTGGTAATGTCAGGTATTCCTATGTGTACAATGACATCCACCTCTAATAATACTGCTGTACTAGGGTTCTTTTGTGTACAGAGAACCATTACTTAAAGCGAAACACACCTTGGTATGTCATGTATTCCTATGTACAGTATGAACCTCCCCCTCTAATATACTGCTGTACTAGGGGGTTCTTTGTGTAGGAACATTCTTAAAGCAGAAACAACACCTTGGTATGTCAGTGTATTCCTATGTGTACAGTATGAACCTCACCTCTAATAATACTGCGTGTACTAGGGGTTTCTTTGTGTATATAACACTACTTAACAAACAGAACACACACTTGTATGTCAGTGTATTCCTATTGTACGTAATGAACCTCCACCTCTATAATACTGCTGTACTAGGGGGTTCGTTGTGTATAGGAACATTACTTAAAGCAGAACACACCTTGGTATTCATGTATTCCTATGTGTACATTGAACCTCCACCCTCTAATAACTGCTGTACTAGGGGTTCTTTGTGTATAGGCATTTTACACGACAGAACCACACCTGGTATGTCGTGTATTCCTATCTCTTTCAGTATGAACACTCCACCTCTAATTAATACTGCTGTACCAGGGGTTCTTTGTGTACAGGAACTTACTTAAAGCAGAAACACACCTTGTATGTCAGTGTATTCCTATGTGTACCTATGACCCGCCACCTCTAATAATACTGCTGTACTAGGGGGTTCTTTGTGTATAGAACATTACTTAAATCAGAAACACACCTTGGGTATGTCAGGGTATTCCTATTGTGCAGTATAACCTCCACCTACTAATAATACTGCTGTACTAGGGGGTTCTTTGTGTATAGGAAAATCTTTAAAGCAAAACACACTTGGTATGTCGTGTATTCCTATGTGTACAGTATGAACTCCACCTCTAATAATACTGCTGTACTAGGGGTGTCTTTGTGTATGGAACATTACTTAAGCAGAAACCCACCTTGGTATGTCAGTGTATTCCTATTGTACAGTATGACCCACCTCCACCTCTAATAATACTAGCTGTACTAGGGGGTTCTTTGTGTATGGAACATTTTTAAAGCAGAAACACACCTTGGTATGTCAGTGTATTCCTATGTGTACAGTATGAACCTCCACCTCTATATCATACTGCTGTACTAGGGGGTTGTTGTGTATAGGACATTACTTAAGCAGAAACACACCTGGTAGTCAGTGTATTCCTATTGTACAGTATGAACCTCCACCTCTATAATACTGCTGTACTAGGGGGTTCTTTGTGTATAGAACCATTACTTAAAGCAGAACACACCCTTGGTATGTCAGTGTATTCCATGTGTACAGTATGAACCTCCACCTCTCTAATAACTGGTGTACTAGGGGTTCTTATGTATATAGAACATTACTTAAGCAGAAACACACCTTGGTATGTTAGTGTATTCCTATGTGTACAGTATGAACCCTCCACCTCTAATAATACCTGCTGTACTGAGGGGGTTCTCTTTGTGTGATAGGAAACCTACTTAACGCAGAACACACCTTGTAGTCAGGGTACATCCTATGTTACAGTTATGAACTCTCCACCACTCTCATCCATTATCGCTGTATCAGGGGGTTCTTTGGGTATAGGAACAATTACTTAAAGCAACCCCACCTTGGTATGTTATTGTATTCCTATGTGTACTATATGAACCTCCACCTCCCTCTAATATCTGGCTGTACTAGGGGTTCATTATGTGTATAAACATTACTTACAGCAGAAACAAACACCCACCTTGTATGTCAGTATTCCTAATGTGTACAGTACTGAACCTCCACCGTCTATAATACTTCTAGTACAGAGGGTTCTTGTGTGGATAGGAACATTACTTAAAACAAAACCACCTTGGTATGTCAGTGTATTCCTATGTGTACAGTATGAAACCTCCACCTCTAATAATCTGCTGTACTAGGTGTTCTTTCGTCTAGAAACTTACTTAAAGCAACAACACTTGTATGTCAAGTGTATTCCTATGTTGTACAGATGAACCTCCACCTCTAATACACTGCTTAGCTATAGGGGTTTTCTTGTGTATCGAACATGTCTTAACCATAAAAACAACCTTGGTATGTCAGGTATTCTATGTTTACAGTTGAACACTCCACCTCTAATATACTGCTGTACTAGGGGGGTATCTTTGTGTATAGAACTTACTTAAGCAGAAACACACTTGGGTATGTCATGTATTCCTATGTGTAAGTATGACCTCCACGACTCATAATACTGCTGTACTAGTGAGGTTCTTTTGTGTATGAACATTACTAAGCAGAACCAACCCTTGGTATGTCATGTATTCCTAGTGTTACAGTATGAACCTCCACCTCTAATAATACTGCTGTAACTCGGGGGTTTTTGTGTATAGGAACATTACTTAAACAGAAACAATCACCTTGGTATGTCAGTGTATTCTATGTGTACAGTATGCTTAACCTCCAGCTCAATAATACTGCTGTACTAGGGGGTTCTTTGCGTCATAGAAATTAACTTAAAGCATAAACACACCTTGTATGTCAGTGTACATTCCCTATGTGTAGAGTATGAACCTCCCCCGTTAAAATACTGCTGTACCAGGGGGTTCTTTTGTATAGGAACATACTTAAAGCAGAAACAACCTGTGGTCATGTCGATTGTATTCCTATGGTGTACAGTATGACCTCACCTCTAAATATACTGCTGGTCCTAGGGGGGTGTCTTTGCGTATAGTAACGATTACGTAAAGCGAAACACACCTTGTGATGTCGTGTATTCTATGTGTAAGTATGAACTCCACCTCTCAATAAATCTGCGGTAACAGGGGGTTCTTTGTGTAAGGAACATTACTTAAAGCGAGAAAAACACCTTGTGTATGTTAGGGTATCCTATGTGTACGTATGAACCCCACCTCACTTAATAAACTGCTTACAATGGGGTTTCTTTGGTGTTCGGAACATACTACTTAAGCAGAAACACAACCTTGGTGTCAGTGTACTTCCTATGTGTACGTATGAACCTCCCCGTCTATCACTGTTTTCTGTCCTAGGGGGTCCTCTTGTGATCTGTAGGACATTACGTAAAAGCAGAATACAACCTTGGTATGTCTAGTGTATTCCTATGTGTGTACATATAATCCAACCTCCACCGCTCCAATACTCGCTGTTAACTATGGGGTTCTTTGTGTATAGAACATTACTTATTGAAAGCAAGCATCCCCTTGGTATGTCAGTGTATTCCTATGTGCAGTAGAACCTCCCCTCTAATACTATACAGCTTGCTGACTAGGGGGTGTCCTTTGTGTATACTGGAACACTAGTAACTACAGCACGAACACATCCTGTAGTCATTGTATTCCTATGTTGTACAGTATGAACCTCCCGCTGAAATAGATACTGCTGACTGAGGGGTTCCCGTTGTGTAATTAGGACCATTACGTAAACAGAAGCACACCTTGGTATGTAGTGTATTCCCTATGTGTAGCAGTATAACCTCCAACCCCACCTCTAAATACTGCGTACTAGGGGGGTCTTTGTGTATGGAAACTATTAAATCAGAAACACCATTTGGTATGTCCGTGTATTTCGCATGTGTACAGTATGAACACCCACCTGCTAATAATACTGCGCGTACTAGGGGGTTCGTTTGTGTACAGACAGTACTTCAAAGCGAACACACCCTTGTGTATGTCAGTGTATTCCTATTGTACAGTATGAACCTCCCCTCGTATAATACTGCTGTGACTAGGGGGTTCTTTGTGATTAGAAAATTACTGTAAGCAGAACACACCTTGGTATTCAGTGTCATTCCGATGTGTACAGTAATGAACACTCCACCTCTAATAATACTGCTGTCCTAGTGGGTTCTTTGTGTACAGTACAGGAACCATTTACTTTAAAGCAGAAACACACCTTGGTATGTCGTGTATTCCTATGTGTACAGTTATGACCTACCACCTCTAATAATACTGTGTACCTAGGGGTTCTTTGTGTATAGGAAACATTAACTTTAAAGCAGAACACACCTTGGTATGTCGATGTATCCTATGGTGTACAGTATGAACTCCACCTCTAATGAATACTGCTGTACTAGGTGTTCTTTGTTGTCTTTGGAAACATATCTTAAAGCAGAAAACCAACCTTGGTATTGAGTGTATTCCGATGTTACGTGATTACCCTCCACCTCTAAATACTGCTTACTAGGGGGTTCTTTGTGTATAGGAAAAAAATTATTAATAGCGAGAACACACCTTGGTTGTCAGTGTATTCCTATGTGGTACAGTAATGAACATCCACCTCTATAATACTGTCGTACTAGGGGTTTCTTTGTGTTACAGGAACATACTTAAAGAACACACACTTGGTATGTCGTGTATTCCTATTTTACAGTATGACCTCCCACCTCTAATAATACTGCTGTACTAGGGGGTTCTTTGTGTATAGGAAACATTACTTAAGCAGAACACCACACCTTGGTATGTTCGTTGTATTCCTATGTGTACAGTTGGAACCTCCACCTCTATAATCCTGCTGTACTAGGGGGTTACTGGGGTGTTAAGAAAATATTTAAAGCAAGAAACACACTTGGTATGTCCAGTGTAGTTCCTATGTGTACCATTAGGCAGACCTCCACCTCCTACTACTACTACTGCTGTAACTAGGGGGTCGTCGTTGGTGAACGAGAGAACATTAACTTAAAGACAACAAAACCTTGGTATGTCAGTGTATTCCCTATTGTTACAGTATGAACCTCCACCTCTATAACTAGGCTGTAAGGTGGGTTCTTTTGTTATAGGAGAATTAGTTTAAAGAAGAAACACAATTGGTATGTTCTGTATTCCTGATGTGTACAGGTATGAAATCCACCTCTATAATCTTGTTGTACTAGTGGGTTCTTGTGTAAAAAAAAATACGGAACATACATTATTAAAGCATGAAACACACCTTGTAGTAGTGTTCATTCCTATGTGTCAGTATGACTCCCACCTCTAATAATACTGCTGTAGCTAGGGGGTTCTGTGTGTATAGATACATTACTTAAACAGAAACACAACTTGGTATGTCCGGTATTCTTCAGTAAACTAAATACTCGCTGTCAGGGTTTTATGCTACTGCAACACTGAGTGACATTGCAGTATGAACCCCCCCTCTATAATACTGCGGGTACTAGGGGTTCTTTTGTGTATAGGAAAATATTAAAGCAGAAACACCACCTTGGTATGTCAGGTATTCCTATGTGTACAGTTAGAACTCCACCCTAATCATAACTGCTGTACTAGGTGGGTTCTTTTGTGTACAGGAACATTACTTTAAACAGAAACACCCTTGGTAGTCGATTTATCCTATGTGTACAGTCATGAACCTCCAACCTCAACTAACTATCTACGTGCTGTACTAGGGGGTTCTTTGTTGTATAGGAACATTACGTAAAGAGAACACACCTTGGTAAGTCTAGTGTTATTCCATGTGTACAGTTGACCTCCACCTCTGAATATCCGCTGTACTAGGGTGTTCTTTGGTATAGGAACAATTACTAAAGCAGAACCGACACCTTGTATGTCAGTGTAATCCTATGTGTACAGTATGAACCTACACCTACTAATAAGTACTGCTGTCAGGGGTTTCTTTGTTGACGGAACATTACTTAAGCAAAACACCACTTTGGTATGTCAGTGTTATTCCATGGTTACAGTATGAACCATCCACCGCTAATAAGTACTTACTGCTGTACTCGGGGTTCTTTTGTGTATATGAACATTACTTAAAGAGAAACAACACCTTGGTTAAAATGTCATGTGTCATTCCTAATGTTTACAAGTATGAACCCCCACCTCTCATAATACTCGTACTAGTGGGTTTCTTTGTATATATGAACATTACTTAAAGCAGACACACTTGTATGTTCAGGGTATTCCTCATGTGTACAGTAGATTACCTCACCTCATAATAATCCTACGTCTGTATAGGGGGTTCCTTTGTGTTAGAAGAACATTACTTAAAGCAGAACACACATGGTAATGTCGTTGTATTTCTATGTGTATCAGTATGAACCCTCCACCTCTTTAATACTACGTGTACAAGGGGGTCTTTGTGTTATAGGAACCTTACTTAAAGCAGAAAACACACTTGGTATGTCGTGTTATTCCTATGTTTACGTATGACCTCCCACCTCTCAATAATCTGCTGTAACTCGGGGGTTCTTTGTGTATAGTTAACATTACTTAAAGCAGTAAACACACCCTTGGTATTGTGGCTATTCCTAGGTGTACATTATGAACCTCCACCTCTAATAACTGCTGTACTAGGGGGTTCATTTGGATAGGAACATTACTTTAAAGCAAGACACACACGGTATGTCAGTGTATTCCTTGTACAGTAGTAACTCCCACGCTCTAATATACTAACTATACTAAGGGTTCTTTGTATAGGAACATTACTTAAACAGACAACACCTTTGTAATGTCCAGTGATATTCCTAATGTGTACGTAATAACCTCCACGCTCCACTCTATACATAAGCTGTACAGGGGTTCTTTGGGATAGTGAACATTACTCTAACTTAAAGCAGAAACACACCTTGGTATGTCATTGTATTCCTATGTGTACAGTAGAAACCTCCCCTCTCCACCCTTGCTGATCACACACTCACCTTGCTGATCCAACAAACCTCCCACATTGCTGATCAAACACTCACCTTGCCTGATCAAGCACTCCACCTTGCTGGTCAAACACTCCCCTTGCTGATCAAAACACTCACCTTTTCGATCAAAACACTCACCTTGCTGATCAACCACCACCTTGCTGATCAAACACTCACCTGTCTGATTATAAAACACTCACCTTGCTGAGTAAACACTGCTACCTTGCTGATTTAACACTCACTCTGGGTCAAACACCCACCTTGCTGATACAAACCTCACACCTTGCTGATCCAACACTCACCTTGCTGATTAAACACTCACCTTGGCTGATTTAAACACTACCACTTGCTGATTAACACTCACCTTCCTGTCAAACACCCACCTTGGCTGATAAAACCACTCACTTGCTGGTCAAAAACAAACACCCTTGCTGGGAAACACTGTCACCCTTGTGCGTCAAACACTTCACATTGCTGATTATGTTACTCACCTCTGCTGGTCAACAAACACTACCTTGCCTGTTATCCACTCACCTTGCTGATCAAACACTCACCTGTCTGATCAAACACACTCCGATAACACTCCCTTGCTGGATCAACAACATGGTCACAACACTCACCTTGTATTTGATATAACATCACTTGGTGGCCAAACACTCACCTTGCTGATCAAACACTCACCTTGCTGATTAAACACTCACCTTGCTGATCAAACACTCACCTTGCTGATTAAACACTCACCTTGCTGGTCAAACACTCACATTGCTGATTACTCACTCACCTTTCTGGTCAAACACTCACCTTGCAGAGCATTCACTCACCTTGCTGATCAGACACTCACCTTGCTGAGCATTCACTCACCTTGCTGAGAGTTCTTGCTGAGATTTCACTAATCTTGCTGAGCATTCACTCACCTTACTGAGCATTCACCCACCTCAATGAGCATTCACCCACCTCACTGAATGCTCACTCACCTTGCTGCGCATTCACCCACCTCACTGAATGCTCACTCACCTTGCGGAGCATTCACTCACCTTGCTCAGAGTTCTTGCTGTGATTTCACTAATCTTGCTGAGCATTCACTCACCTTACTGGGCATTTACTCACCTCACTGAGCATTCACCCACCTCACTGAACGCTCACTCACCTTGCTGAACGTTCACCCACCTCACTGAGCATTCACCCACCTCACTGAACGCTCACCCACCTCACTGAGCGATCATTCACCTTGCTGCGCATTCACCCACCTCACTGAATGCTCACTCACCTTGCTGAATGCTCACCCACGTCACTGAGCATTCACCCACCTCACTGAACGCTCACCCACCTCACTGAACGCTCACTCACCTTACTGCGCATTCACCCACCTCACTGAATGCTCACTCACCTTGCTGAAAGCTCGCTCACCTTGCTGAACGCTCACCCACCTCACTGAACACTCACTCACCTTGCTGAACGCTCACCCACCTCACTGAACGCTCACCCACCTCACTGAGCGCTCACTCACCTTGCTGAGCTGGGGAATTACCTCCCACAGCAGTGCATGGAGGGTGCTCAGCTCCCTCCCCAGGTCTATGTAGCCCTCGAAGTTGCTGCTGTTGGTCAGCGTGTCCAGGTTGGAGATCTCGTACAGGAACTGCTGCATACTCGCCCACTCCAGCTCCAGGAACTCGTTCATGAAGGACATATACTCCTCCTTGCTGCTGAACCTGCGGGGAAGGGCTGCTCAGTACTGATCTATATGTCACCTTGTGGCACCCTGCAGTAGGGAGGTGGGGACACAATGTCTCACACGTCCCCTCTGCCTGTGTCACCCTGCAGTAGGGAGGGGGG
>WSYH01004181.1:44818-56316 GCA_036426205.1 Ascaphus truei
CCCGCCACGAGCAGGTCAGACTGGGGGGGGGGGGGCATGCTGAGGGGTGCGTGCCTCGATGTTACTGTCTGGTCGCGCGGCGCCAGCGAGACACGAGCGGGGGACTGACTGCAGGGGTGCGTAACCTGATGTTACGTCTGTGCTGGGGGGGGGATGAGGGGTGCGTACCTGATGACTTTGTCTGTGCTGTGGGGGGGGCCGAGGTCCGAGGGAGGGCGTACTTGATGTTACTGATCTGTGCGGGGGGGGGGGGGGGGGGCTGAGGGCCCCGTGCGTACCATATATGTTACTGTCTGTGCGGGGGGGGCTGAGGGGTTCGCGTACTGATGAGACTGCTATGATGACTGGGGGTGGAGGGGGGATCGACTTGAGGGGTGCGTACCGATTGTATGCTCTGGCGGGGGAGGGCGGTGAGGGTGTGCGTACCTGAATGTTATGTCTGTGCTGTGGGGGGAGGAGCCACGGGGGGAGAGGGGGGGGTGCCGTACCTGATGTTACGTCTCGTGCTGGGGGGGGGGGGGGCCTGAGGGGTGGTTGGTACCTGATTTTACTGTCTGTGCACTGTGGGAGGGGGGGCTGAGGGGTCGCTACCGATGTTACTGTGATGTGAGTGGAGTCGTGGGGGGGGGACGCCTGTGAGGGGTGCGTACCTGATGTTATGCATCTGTGCTCCGTCCCGGGGGCGTGGGGGGGGCTTGCGCGAGGGGTGCAGTATACCGACCCGATCGTTTACTGCTCTGTCACGTGTGGGGAGGGGGAGGAAGCATCGAGCCACCCGGTAGACCAGGCACCCGCCCCGGCCCTAGCCGAGGACCAGGCTACACACCTGATCGCTTACTGTCTGTGCTTCTCCCCGTAGACATCCGCTGCTGCCTTAGAATGTGGGTAGGACACACACCACCCCAAGGTCAAAGCGGCACACAGAGATGACCTGCGAGACAAAGGCGGGACACCATGATTCGGGTGCTCTTCAATGATGTCCAGGCTCTGAAGGACGGGCGGCACCCAAAGGGGGAGACAGAATGTGTACCGCTAGAGGTAGGTCAAGGCACGCCACATTCACGAATGACGGGAACATGTAGGACGGGCGGGCACCCCCAGAGGGAGCAGATTGTACCGTCAAGGTCAGATGCACGGGCCTCACGATGGAACCGGGCTGGGGGGGGCGATCACCCCCAGAGGGAGAGAACAGAAAGAAGATGTACCGCCAGGTATTGCAAGGCGCCTCAAGCAGGACCGGATGGAGAGGCCGGCACCCCCAGGGGGGGGAGCATGAAGTGTACCGCAGGTAATGGCACGGCGACCTCACGAGAAAGGCTGAGGGAGGGCGGCACCAACAGGGGCAGCGATGTACCGCAGGTAGTCACGGCGGCTCAGCAATAGGGACGGGAACTGCGGAAGGAAGGGCGAAGGGCGGCACCCCCAGGGGGAGCAGATGTACCGCAGGTATGTCACGGCGCCTCACGCATGGACCGGGCTGGGGAGACTGCACATGCACAGGGATAACACGCCTGTCACCCACTCCGAGGGACATGGTGACCGTCACAATATAACACGGCCTCCTCTGTGTGTGTCACCTGCAGGATGAGGGACAGATGTAATAAGCAGCAGGTCACTTCTATCTGTCACTGTGTCACCTGCAGTAGGAGACACAGGTTTAATGGCAGCAGGTCACTTCTATCTGTCACTGTGTCACAGTGGGAGACACAGGTTTAATGGCAGTAGGTCACTTCTGTCACGGTCACCTGGCAGTAGAACGGACAGCCTTGATGGGCCACAGGTCCTACATGCAGTGGCAGTGGCAGTGACAAACTGTGTGGACAATAGGTCCCCTTTGTCACAGTGTCCCTCATGCTGCAGCTCCGTTGGCCACGTGCCCCTTGGATATGCGGCGCTATGTCCCTCCGCAGTGCGAGGGACCTAAACTTTCCGTGTTAGTCGTTGAACTGCGATAGTGCCGATTGGGCACGGAGACTCCCACCGGAAGTCACAATGCGCCGCCTCTCTTCTCGCAGGGTTTACCGTCTCCACGAGCGCCTGGTCACCATACGCACAGAGTACAACCTGCGGATCAAGTCGGGAGCCACCCAGGTGTCCCACACCTCCCACGCCACCCACACATCCCACGCCACCCACACCTCCCAGGCCACGCACACCTCCCAGGTCACCCAGCTCAGCCAGCGGCCTCGCCCGGAGGTGGAGGACGCCACCCTGCGCTACCTCCACGACCTGCTCGGCTGGGTGGAGGAGAACCAGAAACGCATCAGCGCGGCCGAGTGGGGGTCGGACCTCCCCAGCGTGGAGTCCCAGCTCGGGAGCCACCGCGGGCTGCACCAATCCATCGATGAGTTCCGAGCCAAGATCGAGCGGGCGCGGGCTGACGAGGTGAGGACCTCCCCCGGGGCTCAAACGCTATGGATATGTCAAGAGAAGGACCAGGGGTTGCGTTGGGACACGGCTGGAGCAGGAGACCTTTCTCCCATTGGTGAAGCAGAAAGGCTGCGGCAGTGTATGGAGATTCGTTGGGGCTTGTTTCTCAGGGAGCAGTCTTCACTTAAAGGGTCGACCCTTCTAGAACAAGTGTACTAATGCAGTGACAGGGTTAAAGGGTCAGACCCTTCTAGAACAAAGTGTACTAAGGGCAGTGACAGGGTTAAGGGTAGGGTCAGTCCCTTAGGGGCAAAGTGTACTAATGGCAGTGACAGGGTTAAGGGGTCAGTCCCTTCTAGGGGCAAAGTAGAGTGTAATGGCAGTGATGGTTAGGGGTCATGGCAGTGACATGGTTAAGGGGTCGTCCCTTCTAGGGGCAAAGTGTACTAATGGCAGTGACAGGGTTAAGGGGTCAGTCCTCCTAGGCAAAGTTGTACGTAATTGGCAGTGACAGGTTAAGGGTCAGTCCCTCCTAGGGGCAGTGTACTAATGGCAGTGACAGGGTTAAGGGGTCAGCTCCCTTAGGGGCACAAAGTGTAATAATGGCAGTGACAGGGTTAAGGGGTTCAGTCCCTCCTAGGGCAAATGTTACTAATGGCATGACCGGTAAGGGTAGTCCCCCAGGGCAAGGTTAATGGCATGACAGGGTTTAAGGGGTCCAGTCCCTCCTAGGGGCAAAGTGTACTAATGGCAGTGACAGGGTTAAGGGTCAGTCCTCCTAGGGGCAAAGTGTACTAATGGCATTGACAGGGTTAAGGGTCAGACCCTTCTAGAATCAAAGTGTACTAATGCAGTGACAGGGTTAAGGGGGTCAGTCCTCCTAGGGGCAAAGGTACTAATGGCAGTGACATGGTTAAGGGTCAGTCCCTCCTAGGGGCAAAAAAAGTGTACTAATGGCAGTGACATGGTTAAGGGTCAGTCCCCTCCTGGGGCAAAGTGTACTAATGGCAGTGACAGGTTAAGGGGTCCGTCCCTCCTAGGGGCAAAGTGTACTAATGGCAGTGACAGGGTTAAGGGGTCGTCTCACAAGGTTATGTCCGCGGCAGCTAAATCCGATTCCTTCTCAATTCACAGGTAGATGTCCGGAACCACGGGGGTCCTCCAGAATACCTTGGGAAACTGGACCTGCAGTATGCCAAGCTGTGGTAGGAAGGGGTTAAGTGGATGGAAATGCTCCAAGTTACCCTCGGAGTATTACGGGGCGTACGAGGAGCGTTCACCATATGGCAACCTGCTATCCAGAATCACAGGGGTAATGGTTCATCTAGTGTAACGGGCAAGGAGACCTACATAGCTTCCGATATCAGCAAGGAGGGGTTAATTGGAGTTTTCCGCTGTGAATGCGCGAGAATCCGCGGCCGATCCAGCAGCCGTGGCGGTTACATCCGGGGCTCGGGAAACGGGCAAAATCCGATCGGTCTCAAATAGAAAATACTGGTCTCTTCCCCGGCAAATCATCCAGAAAGCCTGAGCCAAAACCTCACGTCTCTCCTCCCTGCAGCATTTCTGGGTACCAAGGAGAAGGTTTTCGCTGTAGGAGACACGATGCTGGAAGTAGGAGACCTGGGTGGGTGGGGTTGGCTTAGTAAAGTCTCCCTCTGCAAAACTCGGGGAGGGGAGGAAGCCAGTATAAACAGCATTGCACCAGGCTTATCACGGGAAAAAGAGGGCGGGGGCGGCAAAGAAGGCGGGGGCGGCAAAGAAGGGGCGGGGGCCGGCAAAGAAGGGTGGGGAGTGGTGGGTGGTTGTCTTTTCTCAGTAGTAACAGGGGAGAGAGGGAGTGGGGGTGTGATACCGTTTTGGACCAATAAATTTTGAATGTTACAAGTTTTCCAACCTCCGGGGTCCTTCATTGGGCATGGCTCCGCCATATGGCACACCACCACTCTGCCATATGGCACACCACCTACTCTGCCATATGGCACACCACCGACTCTGCTATGCACACCACTACTCTGCCATATGGCACACACCACCTACTCTGCAATGGCACACCACCTACTCTGCCATATGGCACACCACCTACTCTGCCATATGGCACACCACCTACTCTGCCATATGGCACACCACCTACTCTGCCATATGGCACACCACACTGTGCCATATGGCACACCACATACTGGCCATAGGCAACACACCTACTCGCCTAGGCACCCACCACTCTGCCATATGGCACACCACCTACTCTGCCAGGCCCGATGAAGGACCCCGAGAGGTTGGAAAACTTGTAACATTTCAACTACTTATTGGTCCAATAAAAGCCCCCGCACTCCCTCCTCCCTCCTCCCTTCGTTGCTTGCCCAAATCCTACAAATCCCCATTGTGACCCCGTTGCTTGGGACCCCGGTTATTCACGCTCTGCCTCCTGTCCTCGTCACAGACTCTTCCAAGGCGCGCCTGCGACACCTGGAGAGCCTCAACGGCTTCGTGGCGGCCGCCACCAAGGAGCTCATGTGGCTCAACGACAGGAGGAGGAAAGAGGGAACTACGACTGGGCGACACAACAGCAACATGACCAGCAAGAAGACAACTACTCGGTGAGTGCCGGGGAGGGTCTAATAACAACCGCGCGTGCAGCCACCTCCGAGGTGCAACGCTCCGGAATATGTGTGTGTGTGCAGCCAGGGGGGCGAGCAGCGGATGGACTGATGGTCCTCCCTCTCTCTCCTCCTTCTCGGACTGATGGTTCCTCTCTCTCTCCTTCCCAGGACTGCATGTTCCTCCCTCTCTCTCCCCTTCCCAGGGATGATGGTCCTCCCTCTCTTCTCCCCCTTCCCAGGGACGTGATGTTTCCCCCTCTCTCTCCTCCTTCCCAGGGATCTGATGTTCCTCCCTCTCTCTCTCCTTACCCGAATGCCTGTTTCACTCCTCTCTCTCTCCTCCTTCCCAGGGACTGATGTTCCTCCCTCTCCTCCTCCTTCGGGACTATGTTCCCCCTCTCTCTCCTTCCCAGGGACTGATGTTCCTCCTCTCTTCTCTCCTTCCCGGGACTGTGTTCCTCCCCTCTCTCTCCCCTTCCCGGATGACGTTCCTCCCTCATCTCCTGCCTCCCAGGGACTGATGTTCCTCCCCTCTCTCGCTCCTTCCCAGGACTGATGTTCCTCCCCCCTCTCCTTCCCGGGACTGATGTTCCTCCCTCTCTCCTCCCCAGGGACTGATGTTCCTCCTCTCTCCTCCTCCCAGGGACTGATGTTCCTCCCTCTCTCCTCCTTCCCAGGGATGAGTCCTTCCTCCTCCTCCTTCCAGGGACTGAGGTTCCTCCCTCTCTCCTCTTCCCAGGGACTGATGTTCCTCCCTCTCTCCTCCTTCCCAGGGACTGATGTCCTTCCTCTCTCCTCTTCCAGGGACTGATCTCCCTCCTCTCTCCTCCTTCCCGGGACTGATGTTCCTCCCTCTCTCTCCTCCTTCCCTGGGACTGATGTTCCTCTCTCCTCCTTCCCAGGGACTGATGTCTCTCCCTCTCTCCTTCCCAGGGACTGATGGTCCTCCCTCTCTCTCCCTTCCAGGGATGATTGTGCCCCCTCTCTCTCTCATTCCCGGACTGATGTCTCCTCCCTCTTCTCCTCACTTTCCCGGGACTGAGTTCCTCCCTCTCTCTTCCTCTTCCCGGGACTGATGTTCCTACTCTCTCCTCTCCCGGACTATGTTCCCCTCTCTTCTTTCCGGACAGTTCCCCCTCTCTCTCCCCTTCCCAGGACTGATGTCCTCCCTTCTCTCCCTCTCCAGGGACTGATGTTCCTCCCTTCTTTCCTCTTCCCAGGGACTGATGTTCCTCCCTCTCCTCCCCTTCCAGGGACTGTTCCTCTATTCTCTCTCTCTTCCCAGGGACTGAGTTCCTCCCTCTCTCGCTTCTCCAGGACTGATGTTCCTCCCTCTCTCCTCTTCCCAGGGAACTGATGGTCCTCCCTCTCTCTCTCCTTCCAGGGACTGATGTCCTCCCTCTTCTCCTCCTTCCCGGGACTGATGTCCTCCCTCTTCTCTTCCAGGGACTGATGTTCCTCCTCTATCTTCCTCACAGGACTGATGTTCCCCTCTCTCCTCCTTCCCAGGGACTGACTGTTCCTCCCCTCTCCTCTTCCCAGGACTGATGTTCCCCTCTTCCCCTTCCCGACTGATGTTCCCTCCCTCTCCTCCTCCCAGGACTGATGTTCCTCCTCTTCCTCCTTCCAGGGACTAATGTCTCCTCATCTCTCCTCCTTCCCAGGGACTGATGTTCTCCTCTCTCCCTTCCCAGGGACTGATGTCCTCCCTCTCTCCACCTTCCCAGGGACTGATGTTCCCTCCCTTCCACCTTCCCAGGGACTAATGTTCTCCCTCTACTCCTTCCCAGGGACTAATGTTCCTCCCCTCTCTCTCCTCCCAGTGACTAATGTTCCTCCCTCTCTCTCCTCCTTCCCAGGGACTGATGTTCCCTCCCTCTTCCTCCTTCGGGACGATGTTCTCCCTCTTCCTTCCCAGGGACTAATGTTCCTCCCTCCTCCCTCTCACAGGGACTGATGTTCCTCCCTCTCTCCTCCTTCCAGGGACTGATGTTCCTCCTCTCTCCTCCTTCCCAGGACTAATGCTCCTCCCTCTCTCTCCTCCTTTCCAGAGACTGATGTTCCTCCTCTCTCCCCTCCAGGGACTGATGTTCCTCCCTCTCCTCTCCAGGACTAATGTTCCTCCTTCTTCTCCTTCACAGGGACTGATGTTCTCCTCTCTCCTCCTTCCAGGGGACTGATGTTCCTCCCTCTCTCTCCTCCCAGGACTGATGTTCCTCATCTCTCTCCTCCTGGGGACTGATGTTCCTCCCTCTCTCCCTCTTCCCGGGACCTGGTTCCTCCCTCTCTCCTCCTTCCAGGGCATGATCTTCCCTCCCTCTCTCCTCCTTCCAGGGACTAATTTCCTTTCTCGCTCCTCCCAGGGACTATGTTCCTCCTCTCTCTTCCTCCAGGGACTGATGTTCCTCCCTCTCTCCTCTCCTTCCCAGGGACTGATGTTCCTCCCTCTCTCCTCCTTCCCAGGGACTAATGTTCCTCCTCTATCCTCCTCACAGGGACTATGTTCCTCCCTCTCTCCTCCTTCCCAGGGACTAATGTTCCTCCTTCTCCTCCTCCAGGGACTAATGTCCTCCCCTCTTCCTCCGTCCCAGGGACTAATGTTCCCCCTCTCTACTCCTCCCAGGGACTGAGATTCCTCCCTCTCTACTCTCCAGGGACTAATGTTCTCCTCTCTCTCCTCCTTCCAGGGATAATGTTCCTCCCTCTCTCTCTCCTTCCGGGACTAATGTCTCCCTCTCTCTTCTCTCCAGGGATGATGTTCCTCTCTCTCTCCTCCTTCCCAGAGACTGAGTTCCTCCCTCTCTCCTCCTTCCACAGGACTGAGTTCTTCCCTCTGTCCTTCCAGGGACTAATGTCCCTCTCTCTTCGGGACTGATGTCCTCCCTCTCTCCTCCTTCCAGGGGACTGATGTTCTCCCCTCTCCTCCTCCTTTCGGGACCGCTGATCCTCCCTCTCCTCCTTCCCAGGGACTGATGTTCCTCCCTCTCTCCTCCTTGGGGACTGATGTTCCTCCCTCTCCTCCTTCCGGATATGTTCCTCCTCTCTCTCTCCTTCCGGGACTGATGTTCCTCCCTCTCTCTCCTCCTTCCCGGGACTGATGTTCCTCCCTCTCTCCTCCTCCCCAGGGACTGAGTTCCTCCTCTCTCCTCCTTCCCAGGGACTATTGTCCTCCCCTTACTCCTTCAGGGACTAAGTTCCTCCTCTCTTCCTCCTTCCCGGGACTGATGTTCCTCCCTCTCTCTCCTCCTTCCGGGACTGATGTTCCTCCCTCCTCTCTCCTCTCCCCAGGGACTGATGTTCCTCCCTCTCTCTCTCCTCCCAGGACGAGTTCTCCCTTCTCCTTCCAGGGATAATGTTCTCCCCTCCTTCCTCCTTCCCAGGACTGATGTCCTCCTCTCTCCTCCAGGGACTGATGTTCCTCCCTCCTCCGTCCTTCCCAGGGACTGATGTCTCCCTCTCTCCTCCTTCACGGGGACTGATGTTCTCCTCTCTTCCTCCTTCCCGGGGACTGATGTTCCTCCCTCTCTCCTCCTTCCCAGGTGATTTTCCTACCTCTCTTTCCTCCTTCCAGGGACTATGTTCCTCCTCTTCCTCCTTCCCGGGCGAATGTTCCTCCCCCTCTCCTCCTTCCCCGGACTATGTTCCTCCCTCTCTCCTCCTTCCAGGGACTAAGTTCCTCCCTCTTCCTCCTTCCAGGGGACTGATGTTCCCCCTCTCTCTCCTCCTTCCCGGGACTAATGTCTCCCTCTCTCTCCTCCTCCAGAGACTGATGTTCTCCTCCTCTCTCCTTCCCAGGGACTGATAGTTCCTCCCTCTCTCCTTCCCAGGGACTAATGTCCCCTCTCTCCTCCTTCAAGGGACTGATGTTCCTCCTCTCTCCTCCTTCAGGGACGATGTCCTCCCTCTCTCTCCCTTCCCAAGGACTGATGTTCCTCTCTCTCATCCTTTACTGGGGACTGATGTTCCTCCTCTCTCCTCCTTCCGGGGACTGATGTTCCCCTCTCTCCTCCTTCCACGGGAATGATCTTCCTCCTCTCTCTCCTTCCCAGGGACTAATGTTCCTCCCTCATCCTCCTCCCAGGATTGTTCCTCCCTCTCTCTTCCTTCCCAGGGACTGATGTTCCTCCCTCTCTCCTCCTTCCCAGGGACTATGTTCCTCCCTCTCTCCTCCTTCCAGGGACTAATGTTCCTCCCTCTCTCCTCCTTCCAGGACTAATGTTCCTCCCTCTCTCCTCCCCTTCACAGGGACTAATGTTCCTCTTCTCCTCCTTCACAGGGACTAATGTTCCTCCCTCTCTCCTCCTTCCCAGGGATAAATGTTCCTCCACTCCTCTCCTTCCAGGACTATGTTCCTCCCTCTTCTCCTTCCCAGGGACTAATGTTCTCCCTCTCTTCCTTCCAGGACAGTCTCCTCCCCTCTCTCTCCCTCCGGGATATGTCCTCCTCTCTCTCCTCCTTCCCAGGACTATGTTCCCCCTCTCTCTCTCTCCTTCCCAGGACTGATGTTTCCCTCTCTCTACCTTCCAGGGACTGATGTTCTCCCTCTCTCCTTCCCAGGGACTAAGTGTTCTCCTCTTCCTCCTTCGCAGGGACTGATGTTCTCCACTCTCTCCTTCCAGGGACTGATGTTTCCTCCTCTTCTCCTTTCCCGGGGACTGTGATATCCTTCTCTCTCGTCCCAGGGACTGATGTTCCTCCTCCTCCTCTCACTTCCGGGACTGATGTTCCTCCCTCTTTACTCCTTCCTCTGGGACTGATGTTCCTCCTCTCTCTCCTCCTTCCAGGACTGATGTTCCTCCCTTCTCTCCTCTTCCCGGGACTGATGTTCCTCCTCTCTACTCCTCCCCGACTGATGTTCCTCCCCTCTCCTCTTCAGGTGACTGATGTTCCTCCCTCTCTCCTTCCCAGGGACTAATGTTCCTCCCTCTCTCTCTCCTTCCCCAGGGACTATGTTCCTCCCTCCTCCTCCTTACGGGGACTGATGTTCTCCATCTCTCCTCCTTCCGGGACTGATGTTCCTCCTCTCTCCTCCTTCCAAGGGGATGATCTTCCTCACTCTCTCTCATCCCAGGGACTGATGTTCCTCCCTCTCTCCTCCTTCCCAGGGACTGATCTTCCTCCCTCTCTCCTCCTTCCCAGGGACTAATGTTCCTCCCTCTCTCCTCCTTCCCAGGGACTAATGTTCCTCCCTCTCTCCTCCTTCACAGGGACTAATGTTCCTCCCTCTCTCCTCCTTCCCAGGGACTAATGTTCCTCCCTATCTCCTCCTTCACAGGGACTAATGTTCCTCCCTCTCTCCTCCCTCCCAGGGACTAATGTTCCTCCCTCTCTCCTCCTTCACAGGGACTGATCTTCCTCCCTCTCTCCTCCTTCACAGGGACTGATGTTCCTCCCTCTCTCCTCCTTCACAGGGACTAATGTTCCTCCCTCTCTCCTTCCCAGGGACTAATGTTCCTCCCTCTCTCCTCCTTCCCAGGGACTGATGTTCCTCCCTCTCTCTCCTCCTTCCCAGGGACTAATGTTCCTCCCTCTCTCCTCCTTCACAGGGACTGATGCGAGAACTTGAGTTAAAAGAGAAGAAGATAAAGGAAATCCAGAACACTGGGGACAGGCTGCTCCGGGACGACCATCCCGGCAGATCCACCGTGGAGGTGAGACCCTTGCTCCTTACCGAGCCCCGGAGGGTGTGGGGCTCAGAAGGGCCACGGATCTTGGGGGGTGTGGGGGAGCCACGTATCAGTGTGCAAACGGAAATACTGGACACAAAATCTGTGCCAGATTTTCATTGGATTTCTCTTGTTTGGACTGGATTTCGGGTTCTGATGTGGTAGGACGTAGGAGGGCTGGGCTTTTGGTTCTGGTCTGGTAGGACATTGGAGGGCTGGGCTTTTGGTTCTGGTCTGGTAGGACATTGGAGGGTTGGGCTTTTGGTTCTGGTCTGGTGGGATTAAGATGGCCTGGGCTCTTGATTCTATTTTGGGTTGAATATTGAAGGACAGGGTTCTTGGTTCTGGCTAGATGGGTCAAAGAAGGACTGTCATGGTTCATTTAATTTTGGTTAAACACTGTATGGAAGGACTGTGCTCTTGGTACCGGCACACACTGGGTTTTGGTTCTTATGCTTTTCATTCTGATGTTCTTGGTTCTGATGCTCTTGGTTCTGATTCTGACACTAGGTGCTTGTTCTGACACTCTTGGTTCTGGGTTTGATGCTCTAGGTGCTTGTTCTGGTACTCTTGGTTCTGACACTGTTTTTTCTGGTTCTAACGCTGTAGGTACTTGTTCTGGCACGCTTTGTTCTGATTCTGATGCTGTTATTTCTGGTTCTGACCCTGTTATTTCTGGTTCTAACCCTGTTATTTCTGGTTCTGACGCTGTAGGTGCTTGTTCTGACATTCTTGGTTCTGGTTCTGATGCTCGTCTAGGTGCTTGTTCTGACATTCTTGGTTCTGGTTCTGACGCTCTTGGTTCTGGTTCTGATGCTCTTGGTTCTGGTTCTGACTCTAGGTGCTTGTTGAGACGCTTTTG
>WSYH01000438.1:0-208038 GCA_036426205.1 Ascaphus truei
AAAAGCCCTGTAGGTGAATCGCTGCCCAAAAGCCCTGTAGGTGAATCACTGCCCAAAAGCCCTGTAGGTGAGTCACTGGCCACAAGCCCTGTAGGTGAGTCACTGGCCACAAGCCCTGTAGGTGAACAGTCACTACCCAAAAGCCCTGTAGGTGAGTCACTGCCCAAAAGCCCTGTAGGTGAGTCACTGGCCACAAGCCCTGCCCGTGAAGTGCCAGAGGCCACTCAAAGTGGCTCTGTTGTACCTAAAGTTGGTGGCAAAAGAAAAAGGAAAATTCAAGAGACAACAAGCAGGCCTGTTACTCGCTCGCAAAAAGAACAAAAAAAATAAATTTTAAAATTCACAAAATATGTCTTTGGCCTTGTTTTGTTGACTTCAGATTATCTAATTACTATTGTATGTATGCTGAAGACTGTGTTGTTTCCAAACTTTCAAGTATGTTCTTGTACACGTGAATTTTTGGAAATGTTAACACTCCTAATTAATGAATAGTGTTATAAATATTGATGTATTAATCGTCTGTTCAGTAATGCTCCACCAGGAGCCAGTTGCTAAGTTTAGAGAAGCTGCCATTGACTTTGCAGCAAAACATTGCATTTGGGTGTGTTAATTGATGTAATCATTGCATGTGCATATTATTTTCATGCAATTATAAAAGCACCTATTTAACTGCAAACATCTTTCTTGTACGTGTACAGCAGGATTTTGTGTTAATTATTACTTACCTTTGGTGGCCATTGTAATGTTGTCCTTTAATCATTTATGTGTTCTTGTTTCAAGAACATCTCTGAATTTATACTAAAATATATGTAGTATGTATTGATATATGCACACACACACACAGACACACACTGTGTGTGTGTGTGTGTGTGTGTGTGTATATATATAGTACTATCTAAACTGGTATAGATGTATTTACAAAAAACATACACTTCATGCTTCCTTGTGAAAACACACTATTTTAATAATACAGGCCTAATGTTTGACAACTATACTAAGTGTGAGCCTCTAACATTATTGGGTGCAAACAAATGTTTATGACTTAATTCACTCATGTTTATCACCATTTAAATAGGTTTCATACAAGGCCTACTTACTGCCATCAATATGTTGTGTGTACTCCTGCAATATATAAAAAAAAAAAAAAGATACATTATATATATAATAAATGTATGTGGGAAAAAAACATTTCATTTTGCAGGTGTGTGTATTTACTGATATGGCTGTCTAAGCACTATTTTCACACAGTGCTCTTTGTTATTTTTCTAGAAAACTCAATGTTACTGAAATAAGTGTAGGAATGTTTTCACAAACGAGATAAAAAAATGATACATGTTTTTCCCACATTCGCCTATCACTAACCACAAAAGTTAAACCAATTAAAAGGACACATCCAATTGGCGTTTGAAATAAGGAGTAAAAGTAGTTACTTTTGTTGACCTTGAAAAAGAAACACAGGAATTTGTTAGCCATTGAGCAGAATCATTTTGATGAGCAAAGAAGACAGAACTGCACACATCTTTTGTGCTACTCTGACATGGCTGATGAATTCGTTAACAATATGAATCCCCTTTTAGGGTATAAGTACATGGTTTCAGAAGCAATTTTAAACAGTCGCGGACACAAAGCAAGCACAAGCCAAATCTATGATTTGATTCGAGCTAAATATCCTTATTACCAAGACCGTAGGCATGCGCGGAATTTTAATTCCTCAATAAGATTCACTTTATCAACTAATGACTTTTTTGAACGTGTGCAGGATAAGCTAGAACACACCTATGGTTTCTGGAAGATTGCAAAGGAAAAGCATTTTACCCTGAAAGAGGGCACATATATTGTTGTGAAAGGCATATTTATTCCTAATGCCAATAGCAATGGATCCGCTACTACTGTTCCGTGTGAATCGATACCTGCTGCAATATCTGCACCCTCCATTCCTGAAACCCACATTGTACAACAACAAAAGTACTATGATTATGTACCAAGCCTTTCAGTTGAAAATGCATTGGAATGGGAACCAGAAGAAATGAACCTACCTCCCGACCAATTGTTTGAAGAAAGCAGTGGCGATTCCTATGAGCGCTTCATGGAGGAGATGTGTGTCATACTGGATTCAGCGGGTGGGTCAAGCGTGGATGAAAATGCCTTGCATTTCTGGAGCGACCAGTTGCAGCCAGACGAAGAGTTAATTCTAGAAGAATGGTAAATATAACAACCGTTATGCGTTGACTGTGCGTTTAAATGTTTTTTTTTTTTGTTTTTTTTTAACCACCATTTTCCCTTTCAATGCGTGGATACAGCGTAACATTGCAGACTGCATAACATGTAGCGATCACAAAGAAATTGTTGCCGAATACAATATAGTAGAACCTGAAAGAGTAGTACACATTGCTGACGGAATAAATATACGTACTTTCCTATCCCTTTAACCATATTAGCAACATTTTAACATAACTCTAACACATACCTGTTTTGTTATCATGCAACATTTAAAAGCGGGTCCACCACGTATGACGTGGGACCCTTGTCATGGCCCAAGGCGTCCTTAAAAAGGATTACGGATGTAAGTCCCGCCCCCAAGCGACGTGCGCGCCTCAAAGCCTATTGGCTGTGTTGTTTTGTTATAGTTACGGTAACTGCACTGTGTCATACACTGGGGCCGTTCACTGGGCGTTAGCCGAATGTTAATTGAGTGGGAGGAGTGTTAGCGTGCGTTTCACGCTGGTTTAACATGACGTCACACGTATTGCATTTGCGCATTTTGTTATCGGCCGTCCTTTCTGTCCAAACACGTCTGTTTAAAAAGAATACAGATGTACTCGTTTAGAACGAATGTAGTTTCGTATTCATTGTATTTGAAATAAAGATTTTATGTTTAATGGTATTTTCAAGATGTATTGAACGCACAACGTACGCTTTGTTTTGCGCATGCGCTAACAGTTAGTGCAGCCAAGCGTGAAGTGCGTGTGCACACTAAGATGTGCGCGCACATTTTTCAGTATACAGGCAACGTTCACATCATATACATAGTTATGCCTGCTACAAATTTAAAGAAACATTACATACTGATGTACACTTGTACTTCTAACATATAAGTGAGTGACGTGTGTATGTACACAATCATATAGAGCTGTGTAATGCGTTGTCACGGATACATATATAGTAAGGTGCCATATTTGACCATCATGTGTTTGCTGTATTTCAGAGATGTCGGGGAAGATACAATCGGATCAATGTATGATTTCAGAAGAGTCTACCTTTATATGAGATGATTGTGAGGAGGAGCCACCGACTACTATACTACATATGGAACTAATTTTATATTGCTTGCAGCGCTTATTAACAAACAATTAAAAATTTGATACCCTTATGCCTATATTGCATAAGCACTTAATTAACATAATGATGTTGCAAAATAGTGCCTCATGAATTTTTATTGAGTGTTCTTTAATGACTACTATCATTTTATGGCATGGTGTGTTTTATATATAACAACCATTCCCACTCTGCTAACACATTTGTGAATTCTATTGTGTAATGGAACGTATGACTGTCGAAACTATGTAACAATAATAATAATAATAATAATAATAATAATAATTATAATATGAGCATGTTCATGTATAGCGCTGCTAGTTGTACACAGCGCTTTACGGACACATTTTTCAGGCTGAGGTCCCTGGCCCGTGGAACTTACAATTTATTTTTTGCCGCCTGAGGCACAGGGAGATAAAGTGACTTGCCCAAGGTCACAAGGAGCCGACACCGGGAATTGAACCAGACTCCCCTGCTTCAAAATCTCAGTGCCAGTGTGTGTCTTTACTCACTGAGCCACTCCTTCTCCCAATGTAAAGGACACTTACAACCAACTAGCCATTTCTTGTTAAAAATCTCTTGTTACATGGGTATGTTGATAAAATGGTTTGGGACTGTAGCAAATAATGTTATTGGCCAGATGTTGTGGTCCCCTACAATGCATGATGTTCAGATTATGACATCAACATCATGTAATGAAGTACGTTTCTGTGTATATTTCATTAACCTAACTAACTATAGTTTACTGTGTTTATTAAACGTTCTAAAAATACATAGTATAGTCAATATGATGATATAAGCTACCATAATAAAGCTGGTGTTATCATTTGTCGGTGTTATACATGGATCCTACACAAATTGATACAGACACAAACAGTTGTCTTACAAAGTGTGTCTATGCTAATGTGCACGTGATTGACGTTACAATTGTGACAATACTTGATAATTATCATCATGATAATGATGAAGTGACGTGATCTATATTGCAAAAATATTACCAACATTGTCATATTGGTAAATTATAAATGCTAAATGACAGTAACATTAGTGACAAATTTGTCTTCTCTGTTAACAGTTTAACACTTGGTACATGTAGGACACATCCACACACGTGTGACTTATACATACACATGTCACAAATGTAAATTAATGTTGACTATTAATTCCTAGCATTACAAAACACCAACATTGCTAAATATAAGATGTAGTACGCATTGTTGTGATTGCAGGCATTCATGCATGGAGTTTTATGATCAGTCAATTTCATCCGTGATGAATGATCTCCCGTAAGTAAACAAATAAGTACAGTTATCCCCTTGTCTCCAAACACCTCTATATTACATTAATGGAATTTATAAGGAAACATACATAAAATGTGATGAAATGGGAGTAATCATTTTCTAATACAATGCACATGAAAGCTCAAGAGTAGCTAAATGCATATACATGATACAGAAAGTACATATATGTAACATTTGTGTTTAAACCAATATGTTGGGTTTTGACTTCAAATAATTATAGGAAGATTGATGTAGGCACATCTTATGAGAGATGTCAGCAAATATACATACCATGATCAGTCATACTGGAGATATACCTATAATGCAAAGGAACAATATATAAATTGCAAACATTGACATGCCATCTTCAGTACCGTAAACAACACAGCAAAGTGTGTATTTGGTGTTAAATGTGCAACACCATGTATATTTCATGACATTCAAAATGTAAATCAGGCTGGTGTACACATCATATGGATGTACATGTTACACTGCACCAATAACATTGTATGTAAGCATACTAGAAGCATGAATGAGTATGGGCATAATATGTGTATTGTGTTAGCATAAGGAACAACACAATGCTAAAATATTAGTGCTTTGTTACCCCAGTTGTATTCACATACACACAACTAAAGTACAATTGAAGAGGGATTATATAACCTGTGCAACAATAACATACCGGTGCCACATCCCTTTGTGCACACAGCAGAGAAAAGAAAGGTGTGCAACCCATATTCATCTGTGTCCTACCAGAAGGGTATATAAAAAAACATTATTGTTAAGATAACATAATGTAAGTATAAAAGTAGAACTTGGAACATATATGTTTTTACTTACAAGAAAAAAATGAATTGATGAGATTCTGGCGTGTCTGGCCACCACTGGCTGTTTGTTCATTTTCAGCAGCTACATGGGTGGGATGCTCGTCTACCAAAGGCTCAGCTAGGTCTGATTGTACATTGTGCCTGAGTGCAACATTGTGCAAAATGCAACAGGCAAGGATAATATCAGACACTTTTTGAGGCTTGTATAGAAGAGCCCCACCAGTTCTGTCCAGACACCTAAATCTGGTCTTGAGTAGGCCAAATGTCCTCTCTATAACAGATCTTGTAGATATATGGGCTGCATTGTACCTCTCCTCTGCTTCAGTTTGAGGGTTTAGCACCGGAGTCAAGAGCCACGGCCTAATTCCGTATCCTGAGTCACCTATAATGAATGGAGCACACATAAGCTGACATTAGTGATCAAATTGTACAATGCCAACATTCCTAAATAAAAAAGTGTTTTGTGTTAGAACATGTAAATGTGTACTCACCCAGCAGCCAACCATGTTCAAAATGTCCCTCTTCGAACGCATGGAAGACTGAAGAGTTCCTCAGGATAGAGGAATCGTGACTGGAACCAGGGAATTTGGGTACCACATGCATTATCCTCATCGTCGCATCACATACCACCTGTACATTGAGTGAATGGTAGTGCTTACGATTGCGGTACACATGCTCACTCTGACTAGGTGCAATCAAAGCAACATGTGTGCAATCGATTGCACCCAGCACACATGGTATCCCTGCTATATTATAAAAGCCAGTCCTGACTTCCAGCCACTCTGTCGCCTCTGTAGGAAAATGAATATAATTCCTAGCACGTCTATTGAGTGCATAGAGAAACTGGGTCAAGGCCCGCGAGAATGTAGATTGCGAGACCCCGCCCACTATGCCCACAGTTGTCTGGTATGACGCGGAAGCAAGATAATGTAATGAGCACAGCATTTTAACAAGCCCAGGGACTGCACGACCTCTGGCTGTGAAAAAATCTAAATCTCCCCTTATCTCCTGATAAAGAGCTAAGATTGCTGCTGAACTCAAACGATAGCGACTTACAATCTCCTCCTCACTCATCCCATCTAACAGGGTTCTCTCCCTGTACAGACGCGGACGAGGCACAACTTGTCTCCTCTGTCTTCTCCTCTGATCTCCTGTCCCTCTCCCTGTCTCTGTCGTATCCGCGTGACTGTCCCTGTCACTGTCCCTCGGTGTGTCCCTCCCTTGCCCTATATGATTGTCTTCATCATCAAGCATGTCATAGAAAAGAATGTTCCTCCGTCTCCTAAACAATCTCAACATTTTGAAATGAGTAGCTGTGAATGATCAGGTAATGGGCGTCCTTTAAATAGGTATGTGATGATGTCAGGTGACATAGTAAAATGCAAGGTGTTACATTAACATAATAAAGTACTTCTGTGGCAAGCTGTGTGCAGTTGTTGTTATAAGTATTTGTTGTGTGTATTCTGCAGGGAATGATGATATTTGGCAATGATGTGACGTGAACCTTTGTAGAAACATTGCTTGCAAATAAATATTTGCATGTGCAATGCATGTAACACTTGTGAACGCAACAGTCAGTCATGTAATTAGGCAAAAAGGCTGAGATTGACGTGGGAAAAGTTTTGTGTAACATGTGTAATTAGGCATGTTATTGTGACATGTTGACAACAATGAATAGTCGTGTGCATATGCATGCATTTCTGTAAGGAGGATAGTTGGTATAGAATGAGTTAACAAGGTGTCCCAATGCTGAATTACTGTACATGTGTGTATAAGTTAGGTTGAAGTGCTTGTAATGCTACGGTTACAATGTAAACATGCAATGTGATTGAGCGTCCAATAAGTGACGTCATGAAAATAGGGAGGACCCAAAACTATATGTAAACATGAGAAGACAGATGTACATGAACGTTTAAAGATGCGTGTCACATTACAAGCATTGTGTAATGTAAAGGAAGATGAATATACTGTGTATGTGTGACATGTGTGACATGTGTAACATCATGTAAATAATTGTCGCTCAGTTCATAAAAATGTGTGATATGATGTGAGGTTCTCCTTTAAGAGTTGAGTATAGTATTTTCCCTTGGCACATCATCACATGATGAGTAATGTGACCCGCAAATGCTGCAAACATGTAAAAGTATAATGTTATGCAAATAATACACGTCAGCTGTGACACAATGCAGGGAATGCCCCCACACTGTAATGCAAATGACGTTTGTATTGTGAGCAATGAAACGTAAACAGTACTATACTGTTATACGTCCCCGCTCCATTGACTACATTGATGTACAGAAGTTTTTTTTTTCTAAGTGCCGTTGCGGCAGCCTTAGCGATCGTTCTCCCCTCCAAACTGCCAACTTTAGTTGGCGGGAGAAATTGGCCATAACATCTCAATTTCGTAGTGCCGATCAGGCCCGATAAGCTGTTTTTTTTTGTTGAATCCAGCCGATTTAAAAAAGTGGCGATCAGTGGCGAAAACAGGCTTATCGGCAGCCGACTGGCCATAACAAAATAATCGGCTCCGAAACATGGCGATATCAAGCACTTATCGGCGCTTACTGAATCTCAAACCCAATTTTGGCTATAAAATGGCGATAATTCCCTTATCAACGCTTACTGCATGAGGCCCTTAGTGTATGTGTGTCTAGAGAGTTATTGTGCATGTGTGTCTTTGGGGTTATTGTGCGTGTGTGTGTCTTGGGGTTTCGTGTGCGTGTGTGTGTCTTGGGGTTTCGTGTGCGTGTGTGTGATGGGGGGTTAGTCTGTGTCTAATGGTGGGAGAGGGGGGCTTATTGTATGTGTAATGGTGGGAGGGGGATTATGAGATAGAGTGGATGGAGGGAACGCTGTCTGCTGCCATGTTTGTGGAGATGTGAAGAATTGTCCCAACTTTATTCACAATATTTTTTGCAGGTTTTGCCAGATATTTTGCCAAGCTTTAAAGGGCTAGAAAAATAGAAAAATAGAAAAATCAGTCTTGGATGCAGCATTAACCAGCAACATTTTGTAAAACTGAGAGATTCAGATGCTGAAATTGGGATTTTGCTAGAGAGGGTGAGAGAGTCATATTTAGTAGTGCTCATTGACATATACTGCCTAAAACATTGATTTGCATAAGGAAAGAATATTCAACTTATTAAAATTAGCATATTTCTTAGGTATCTCAGGTGTGTTCACATGTTTCTCTCCACATATTGTATAGATTAATTTTTTGGGAGGCATGGAAATCAGTGGCTACTCTACTAAATAGGCCTCTCTCTCACGCATCAAAAGTGATCCACTAACAAAAGTGATCTGTACTACCACATGCAGCACTTATCATCTGAGATCTGACTCCAAAAGACTGTTCATGGTCCCAAGGTTTAACAAAGTATCCGGCCGCTCCTCCTTCTCTTACCGTGCATCCCACAACTGGAACAATCTACCGGAGACTCTCACAGCCACCACCAGTCTAAGTTCTTTCAAAACTAAAGCTGTCTCACATTTATTATTTATTTATAAAAATGTTTTACCAGGAAGTAATACATTGAGAGTTACCTCTCGTTTTCAAGTATGTCCTGGGCATAGTTAATATGATAAATAATACATGGTTACAAATACAGTTACATAAATGAACAGGGTATACATTATATATTTTAATCTTGTCTGTAACTGTTCCATACGCCTATAATATATATTATCTCTAACTGTGCATGCTATGTCTTGTATATAATGTATAACCCTATTCACTTATGTAACTGTATTTGTAACCATGTATTATTTGTCATCTTAACTCTATGACCAGGACATACTTGAAAACGAGAGGTAACTCTCAATGCATGACTTCCTGGTAACACATTTTTATAAATAAGTAAATAAATAAACTAGACATAGTTATCCATTCAAAATTAGGGGAGACAGACTATGGTTAGGGTACCTTTTCTCTTATCCCAAGGTGGTGTGAGCAGTGGAGATCCAGCAGAGCGCTGCTACATTAAACTCCTGCCTCATCCAAGTGGTAGACAAGTGTTTTGAAACTGCCACCGTTATGCCATTTTGTGAGCTTCTGGACCTCGCTATCCTGCTTCTGTCATCACTAGCTAATCACCAGAATGGCTTGAATAGTGTTTCTGTGGAAGATGCCTGCACATGACTTATTTTATTGGGAAGAAGCCATTGCACACCTGCTTACACATGGTTCTTAATTGCAAGCAGAGATACTGTAGGAGCAGTCGCATCCCAAAGTAAGAAATGCCTCAGGTGCACAGTTACATCCTGTGGGGGTAATCAGTGTAAATAATCCTGCATCGAACACACCAGCACTCAATAGGTCTTTTCAATATAAAAAAAATAGGAAGCTTTGTTGTCGACGGATCGACATTTCAGTTCAAACACGAACCTTTGTCAACATACCACAATGGTGAGACAAGACCATTTATATACCGGCAAACAGGGTTAGCGTGCTGACATCACCAGGGGTAGTGAATACATTCAATATGGTGTCTATTAAAGGGAACAAGTACATAGAATCATCACATATAGACAGCGGGAGGAGTTACATCTGGGTGCGGACTTAATATATTTGTGAACTACATACAGTGTATAATATTCACGTGGGACAAAACATACAAAGATAAATAAAGAATTAAGTAAATATAGGTAAATCTACAACTGCAGTGACAACAGAAACAATATTATTGTATAAAGAATGTGTTGATATAGATGAAAGTATTACTATAGTGCATGGGAGTGCAAAGTCTAAAGTTATAGCGTTAAATAAGTATCTATATGTCACATATAGATATTTCAAAAAGGATACTAAATAATTACTATTCTTAGATAACATAGTTGCAGGATGTCCGGTTATAAAAGATTGTGTCAGTGTCACTTACATGTGTTTGTATCACTTATAACAATGGTTGAAACATATGTGTAATATAATTGATACAGTATTTGAAGACATAACGTATTGGAAATGGAGCAGGTTCATGACACTGTAGGTGTAGCTACAGAGATTGTAGCTTAAGTCTGAGTATAATTATTCACTCTGACTGTCAGATGTGTGATATTGTATTTTGCACTGAACCCATCTTGGCAAGTGGCAACCCATACATTAATGCCAAATGTATGTCTCACTCTAGGGTATCAGTCCATAGTTCTTATCTGTGCTCATTGTAATGGCTGTCCCTGATATCGCTACATAATACTAAACATAATTGCAAAACTGTTAAGGTTAGAAACAGATGGTAAAGCTCACAGAAAACATTTATAGTTCAAAGCCTCATTCAGTCTTCATGGAAACATTATATCTCATTTGAATATCCATTCTCGTTGTAACAGTAATTTGTTTTTAACATCTCCCCTCAAGCAGGTACCGAGACATGATCGATGGTTTCAGAGGGTAGCCACTTTGTGTGAGAGCCAAATGAATATTAGAACACTGATCGTTCACTTTTTCTTTGAACGACCAGTCTTTTTTTCTGTGTAGACTAGGCCACATTGTCAAAAAATAAGATAAATAACAGATGTTCTATGACGTTACATGCTGATTAATTTGGAGTTTCCCTATAAACGAAACAGGAATCTCAGAGACCTTTAAGTGAAAAGAGACCCTAAGGAGAAATATGAGGTTTTACTTCCACAAAGCCTGTTAGCACCATTGAGGAAAGGATGCTTTCTCTCTAAGGGGTGTATGGCATGGTGCAATGGCCTCATTGAAGGATCTCAATTTAATCATCCACAGATAGGACAATCTTTAAAAATTAATCATCATGGTGGTTTTTACTGGCAGAGACTTTGACATTCTCCCCCGGTAGCCCTTTTGTCCTCTCCAAACCCAGCCCGAGCCCTCTGAGCTCCCCGGTATTCGTCCGGTACTTCCCCTGCTTCTGCGCTAAGTGGTGACGTCACCGAGTTATCGCGAGACCTCTTGGTCTGCGTGTATCACCTCGGCGAATCCCTCGGCAGCACTGGGTTCAGGTCTTCACCTGCTTCACCCCCCACACACCAGTACATCTGTGAGTGTGTTAGCAGCGGCAGTTTCCGGTATCGTGGATCTCTAGAGGCAGAGTTGTGACATCTTCTTATCAGGCTTCGGTTGCAGACAAGGACATTGTGCTATGGGCTTATTATCATCAGCTTTGCTGTAAGTAGGGTTTCAATTTTATCCCTACCGGATGTCATCGCTATATAAGTGTCTCTAGCCCAACATTCAAGTGTTTGTTGATTTTATATATATTTTAATTCATTTGCATTAAATTTGTAATCATTCTCTTGTCAACCTTATCAGTGATTTTTTGTTTAAGTTGTTTTTAGTTGCACTATGATCTTTTTCATTTTTTTCTTTTTTGTCGGTGTCTTATTTGTCTGTTTGTCGTTCTATGAGACTTCATTGAAGAATCTGCCTTGGATCTCATGCCAGCCGTATTGGACTTTATATTTGGTCAGGCTATATTTATATTTCATTTTGGAGGCGCCGGTTTATTTGTTTTTATTGTCTGTATTGGTTTGTGTGAACCTTTTTTTCCTGGCATCCCCCACTTTAACATTTAAAGTGTGTATATTTTATGTTAGTCACCTAAGTGTTACTATTTGTTATTTTTAGCATTAGCGCTGTTCCCACTGCCCTTTCCCTTTATTATTTCCACAAAGCCTGTTAGGACCATTGAGGAAAGGATGCTTTTGCTGCAAGGGATGTTTTATATGTCGCAATGGTCTCATTGAAGGCTCCAAATTTAAACATCCACACACAGGAAAATCTCTCCAAATTAATCATAATGTCACATGTCACACTACATCTTTTATTTACCTTATTTTTTTACCAACGTGGCCTGGTCTACGTAGGAGAAACAGACAGGTCAGGAAAAAGTGAACGGACACTGCTCTAATATTTGTTTGGCTCTGACATGTGAAGAATCGGAGAAATCAGTGGTGAAAATATTTTGGCCATGGGGACACCAACTGTCTACCCTCAGATACATGATCATCGATCATGCCTCGGTACCTGCAAGACGAGAAACGAGAAATTAAATGGATATTTGAATTAAATATAATGTTTCCATGAGGACTCAATGAGACTTTGAACTATAACTCTTTTCTGTGAACTTTACCATCTGTTTCTAACCTTAATAATTTTGCAATTATGTTCACTATGAGGTTTTGATAACCAATGTAATGACCTTTTTGATAATGTGTATATTGAATACGGTTCAATACAAATCCAGCCGCAGATTTTGTCAGTGTCACTTCCAGTGTTTGGATTAAAGATTTTTTGAATAGTTGAATATTGCAGGTTCCGTTATGACATGGGTTTAAATATATAAACACAAGTACTGTCCGAAACAGTATCAAGGTGTAACATTGCAACATTATCGGGCGAACAAAAAGACCCCTAAAAGAGAGATTTCAAGAACATCAGCGTAATATCATTAAAGGCTCTAAGGGACACGGAGTCTCAAGACACTTCTTTTTCAAACATAATAAAGACCGCTTGAGTTTGCTAATTACAGGCATTGAACATATCAAAACAATCTCCCTGGGAGGAGATATAATGGACAAAATAAGGAGACGGGAGATTTATTGGATTTTTGAATTGCAAACTCTGTACCCAGATGGCATGAATGAAGACCCCGATTTGCTAGCCTTCCAATGAAATATATTTTAATGTCTATATTTTACCATTTGGAGGATTTCTTTTTATATTTATCACTTTTAATTAATATATTTCACAATTTAATTTAAATATATAATTAATGCTTTTTATTTCACTTATTTATGTGTGAAATTGAAGATTCTTATTTATTGTGTTTTTTAAATTATAATGTTTTTTTAGTGCAATTGAATTATAGTATTTAGCAATGTATTGCTTTTATCTAGCATATATTTTATTCATATTGACTATATTTAGTATTATCTATACTAATGATTGAGTAATTACAAAAAACTGGAACATATGTGCTTAATATCAAGGAATTAATTTGGAAAAAATGGTCAATCGTTTGGATCAATATATGTTCACCTATTCAATTGATTAATCTCATGATTAAGGATTAATTTAATTATAACAGTTATACTGTATATATATGAATAATAAAAGTTATTGTACAGTCCTAACCACTGATAGCTATTTTGTCCTCTGCCCAGACACGAATTGGATTATTTGTAATTGATGAAGAAAACAGGTTATATTAATAGATTAATCAGTGATTATACTATACTAGCTGATATACCCGGCATTGCTCGGGATGTAAATCCGTAATAGGTAGTATTATTTATAAATAGGGGAACAATAGGTTGACTATTTGGTGGAAAGGTTGTATAATAATTTTGAAAAGAAACATGGAAGAAAATGTAATACGATGTTGTTGTTTAGAAATGGTTTATTGTAAACACACCACAGTACAATGTATATTTTAGTGACATACTGTAAGTGATGTAAAAATCTGATGTGTGTGTCCCGCTAGGGTGTGAGCGGGTGTGAGGTGGCGGGTGGGTAGTGAGTGCTGGCTTTGGGTGGGGGTCCCGCTAGGGTGTGAGGCGGCGGGTGTCTGGTGAGTGTGGGCGGCGGCTGGTCAGTGATGTCGGTGCGTAGGGGTGTGGGGAAGGTAGGGGTGGGGGGAGGCAGGGGCGGGGGAAGGTAGGGGCGGGGGGGGCAAGGGCGGTGGAGGCAGGGGGCGGGGGAAGGCAGGGGCAAGGGGAAGGCAGGAGCAGGGGGAAGGCAGGGGCGGGGGGAAAAGGCAGGGGCAGGGTGAAAGGCAGGGGTGGGGGGAAGGCAGGGGTGGGGGGAGGCAGGGGCGCGGGGGAAAGGCGGAAGGCAGGGGGTGGTGCAAGGCAGGGGTGGGGGGGAGGGGGGTGTCACTGTGTGTGTCAGTGTGTCTGTCACTGTGTGTGTGTCACTGTGTGTGTGGGGGGGGTGAAAAATGGAGCTGGGGGGCAACAACGGAGCGGGAGGGCAAAAAACAGAGCTGGGGGGGGGCACAAAAACAGAGCTGGAGGGGGAGAGGCAAAAACGGAGCTGGAGGGGGAGGGCAAAAACGGAGCTGGAGGGGGAGGGGCAAAAACGGAGCTGGAGGGGGGAGGGGCAAAAACGGAGCTGGAGGGGGGAGGGGCAAAAAACGGAGCTGGAGGGGGGTGGGCAAAAAACGGAGTGAAGTGGGGGGGGCAAAATTGAGCTGGAGGGGGGCAAAAAACGGAAGCTGGAGGCAAAAAACGGAGCTGGAGGGGGGGCAAAAACAGAGCTGGAGGGGGGGGAAAAAACGGAGCTGAGGGGGGGCAAAATGGAGCTGGAGGGGGGCAAAAACGGAGCTGGAGGGGGGGCAAAAACAGAGCTGGAGGGGGTGCAAAAACGGAGCTGGAAGCGGGGGGCAAAAAACGGAGCTGGAGGGGTGCAAAAACAGAGATGGAGGAGGGGGCAAAACGGAGCTGGAGGGGGGGCAAAAAAAAACGAGGCGTGGGGGGGCAGAAATGGAGTTGGGGTGCAAAAACGGAGCTGGGGGGGCAACAAGAGAGCGGGGGGGTGCAAAAACAGAGCTGGTGTGGGGGGCAAAAACGAAGCTGGGGTGGGAGGGCAAAAACTCACAGTCTCAGTTAAGGCTCCCTCGAAGCAGCAACAGCCACCACCAGGGAGCATTTCCTCACCTCAGGCAGAAGCAGCAGTGTTCCTGGGGGTTGGGGAGCCCTGGGTTAGAGCGCACCGGTGAATGAGAGCCATGGGGGGGTGGGACACAAGGGGGGGGGGGCGAGACACACCGGCCAATGAGAGCCGTGGGAGGGGGGCGGACCGACGGACAAATTAAATGGTCTACAGACACTCACAACCAAGATTTTCAGTTTTATATAATAGATATACTGGGGCCCAGAGAGATGCAGACCCATCCCTGAGGAAACCACACTAAGATAAGAAACGTAGGAGGAGTAGCAGGCACAGAGAGTGGTTAGGTTCCGTGATTCACTCCCCACCTGCACTGAGTAAAGAGACTCTGAGAACTGTTACATTGGTGGGAGCGCTGACGAGGACGCATCACTTCCAGTCAGCGACGTCAGACCAGGAAGGAGCTGGGGGAAACAGCATCGCCAAGGACGCTGATCTGGAATAGAAGGCACCCGGGGAGAGGAGCTGCACCCACTGTCAGACAGCGGAGGTTTGCGGAACTTCAAATGGACACTGGCCTTATATACTGAGATAACACAACAGTCCAGCGGACACCCTGGGAAAGCGCTGCCCTCCCATTTGATATCCAGACAGCAGCAAATACAGGAGGAGTGAGACTGGAGACTTTTCTCAGGCAATTATACAATTTTTAATCCTATTTTATATTTTTATTACTTTGCGCGCGCACAATATTGTATTGCATTGTTTATGATAATTTAAAGTGATATACTGTATAAAGTATTTTATTTGGATTGCGCCCTTGCATTCTTTTCTTCTTTCTGAGGTGTTCTATATATAAGAGGAGTGGTATCCTCTTTTTTGGGGCAGCATCAGCAACCAACCTTATAAGAGGAATATTTCCACATAGGAGAACTTTACATCTAAATATCCTCATATATCTGTCTTAGGGGCCTATGCAGAGAGCAGCGAATTTTAAAATTGGCGAATTTATTAAAAAGTAGCTTTTTTGGAGAGTTTTAATCTCCATATGCAGAAAAGTGCGAATTCTGCTATGTTTAACATGGATGCGTGTGGCGAGTTTAAATTGGCGAGATGCGCGCTTCAGAAATGTGTTAAAACAAATTCGCGCCTTTTTTTTTCCCTTTGCAATGGCCGCGAGCGGCAGTTTTTTCTGGCGAGGCACAACGGAGACAATCGCGCCATTTTATTGGCGCGAACAGCCGCTAGATGCCGTTCGCGCCTCTCTGCATTAGGATATTTTTAAAACTGGCGAGATTGAGGTTCTCGCCAGCCGCGAGGCGAGTGTACTGCACCGACACACTTTATTCGAGCAAATACCCGGTATGTACCTGGCAGATACCTGGAATGCGCCGCTCCTCACCTCTGACAAGCCCCGTTGCGTTTGCCTTCCCAGCCTGGGTTCGTGCCTGGCTGATGGGCGGCTGATCTGTGTAAATGATAATGATTAGGATTTAATAGGCTGCAATGCTTCGCGTGTCTACCAGATGGCATAAATTCATGAATTGTAATGCAGTATATATATATATACTGTGCAGTATTGCAGCCAGCGGGAATAAAATGCTTCAATCCCTGCCTGGAAAATACCTCAATGCACTCGGGCAGAAAACAGTCACAAACCTCAATACACCCGGGTATACCCGAATTCGTGGGACTAGCCGAGCTCGAATAAAGTGTGTCGCCAGTGTACAAATAGAAAAGAAAAATTGGCGCGTTTTTCGGAACTCGCCATTTTCTGCTGCTTTCTGCGCGATTTTCTCCAAAAAATGGCGAATTTCGAAATAGCGCTGCTCTCTGCATAGGCCCCTATGTGTTTTTGGGTAGAACAATTTACACTCAGGGAACTGACAGGGATCCAAATCTGTGCTAGCTATTGGTCTGCATTTCTAGGAGACCGTGCTATCAGTGGTTACTTGTTTTATGCATGTGGTTATTTTACTAAACCAACATTAATAATATTTTATATAATTTTGTTTTCATTTTTTTTCTTTGTGTTTCTTTTTGTTCATTTGGTCAGTGAGTAACATCAAAAGGTCACATCTGGTCATCTATTTATATACCACAGATACACACATATATGTATTCTGTTACTACTTATGTAAAATAGCTTATATTAAACCTAGTGCACCCCAGATGCATTGAGGTGCATGTACACCTGCCCACAAGTCTTTCCTATTATCAAGGTGTGCCACGTACTGCTGTTTATACTGTATGTGACAAGACAAAAATATCTCATGTGACTAAAGATACTTAATCGAACCATTGATGCTCGATCTATAACAATGGAAAGTTGAAATAATATCAATGGTCTCTAACAAGACATAACTTCCTTCCTTATTTGGACGCACTGTATTAATAGCAGGGGCAAACGTTACAATGAGCCCATATAAGAACGATGGACTGATACCCTAGAGGGATATACATCTGGCTCACTTACAGTATGGGTTAACACTTGGCAAGATGGTTTCAGTGGAAAATACAATATCAAAGATTTGACAGTCAGAGTGAATAATTATACTCAGACTTAAGCTAACATCTCTGTAGCTACACCTACAGTGTCATGAACCTGCTCTGTTTCCAATATGGTATGTCGTTAAATACTTTATCAACTATATTACACATGTTTCAACCATTGTTATAAGTGATGCAAACACATGTAAGTAACACTGACACAATCTTTTATAACCGGACATCCTGCAACTATGTTATTTAAGAACAGTAATTATTTTATATCCTTTTTGAAATATCAATATGTGACATGTAGGTACTTATTTAACGCTCTGACTTAAGACTGTGTAGTCCCATGCACTATATTTACACTTTCATCTATAATAACACTTTATTTATCTATAATATTGTTTCTATTATCACTATAGTTGTAGATTTACCTATATTTATTTAATTCTATTACTTTATCTTTGTATGTAGTTCACAAATATATTAAGTCCGCACCCAGAGATGTAACTCCTCCCGCTGTCTATATGTGATGATTCTATGTACTTGTTCACGTTAATAGACACTATATTTAATTTATTCACTGCACCTGGTGATGTCAGCACGCTCACCCTGTTTGCTGGTATATTAACTGTTTTGTTTCACCATTGTGGTATCTTGACAAAGGTGCATGTTTGGACCGAAAACTCAATCCGTCCACAACAAAGCTTCCTATTTTTTTTTTTTTTTTTTAAATATCTAAGGCGTGCCTGTTTTTCCACTGCAGGATTCTTTTGCCCTATGGTTCTTGGCAGAAGCAGGACTTTTATCAGATGATGAGGAATCCAAGGCAAGTGGAGGTCTCATTCCACTGCTACCTTCGTCTACCTTTGCAGACGCTGAGATCTTCTTTACTTGCTCCGCTGTTGAGGACTTGTGGATATATGACTGGTACCTGGCCAAATGTATTACACTGGCAAACAGGGCCCCCATCAAGAAGAATTCCCAGGATTACTGTGAGACTCAAGTCTGGTGGCGAGCCTGGTTCGTCCCAACAATGTCAAAAGATATATCTGACTTTTCAGGAGAGATAGTATTGCCATCTGCTGTCCCCACAATATCCTGGTGGTGCTGCTTGAGCCGCAACTGCTTATTTGTCGGAGTTACCCCTGTTTATTTTGCAGCTAGCCTTCACTGAAGGTCAGTCCACTATCTACATGTGGATGCGCTGGGTTGCAGTACAGCCCTGCCGCACAAACTAACATGCACAGATAGGCATGTCCTCAATACCACTTACAATTGTTTTTATTTTTTTAAGAAACATGTTCCTAAAATACATTTTGAAAAGCCGGCAAGTCTTCTGAAAAGTTAATGAGCATTAAGAGGAGCATTTGTAAAACCTTGGCTAAAGCTTTTACTACAGGTATAAAAAAAAATGCTTACTACATTATAGCATCTGGAGTCAGACAATTATGTGGCGTCATTACACAGTTGCCTTTTAAAAAAAAAAATTACATTTGACAAGTCAGTGTATCATGCTTAGTATTCTGTTATTATCTTGTAGTACAGCAAATTTCAAATTCTTTACTACACATACCCTATGGCACAGAGACAGTTTATTACCATATTGGAATTTGCGTTAGAACTTGGGAGTGTCAATGATACTGACAGAGCACAAGTGATTAGTAACTGATTGAGTCAATTGTTGATTATACTGATTGACTTTAACTAGTGAGTGAGGATCCTGCTGGCTGACAAGCCTCACCTCTTGATGCAGGCCAGGGGGCTGTGCTTGGCCAACATATTATTACCCACTCCTTAGGGTCAGAAGGCCCTGAGCAGAACTAATGAATATAAGAGCAATACAGTGTGTAGGATGCTGAACATAACAGCCACCCACCTTTTAGGTTGTATAAGGGTAAGCTTCTCCCAGTACAACTAGACAGTGCCGGTGAAAGAGAACCATCATATTCTTCAGTCAGGACTGGAAATAGAATGGATGCTGAACTGCCTCTAGTCGTATGTGTGCTCATATGCATGTATGTATGGTGAAAATTGCAAACTTTGGCTTTAGTGGAAAATTGGGGAGGGGAAATGTACGTCAGTAAAAACGTTCACAAAACATTAGTGATTATCCAAGTTTCTTGGAAAAATTGCTACAATGTTTGTGAACCAAGCTCTGAGACACACATCTGTAGTTACTAACTCAATGAGATGACATTATCTACAGCAAATCAATTACTGCACATTGTATCTGTAAGCAATGTCTTCAAGGGCAGGTTTAGGGGGGGGGATTACTGGTTGTACAGAAACCCCCATGCATCATCTTTATTTCATAAACGTGGCTGTGGAAAGTGAATCTGTGCTCTGATTGGATGATCTCTGGGTGATATCATGGGCTTTCACTAAAGGGATTCTGGGACTTGTACTGCTGCCACTGCTTTTGGAAGTTCCATACTGATACCAGGGGTGAGACACTTGGACCAGGTACATGTCCCAAGAGTGAAACACAGGGTCTGGGGGTACGATACAGGGACAAGTATAAGACACTGGAAGGATAGGTTGTGCCAAAATAACCTTGTTAGTTTCTTTGAGGAGGTAAGTAGGAAATTAGACAAGGTTAATGCAATTAATGTGGTCTGCTTAGATTTTGTAATGGCTTTTGATATGGTGCCACACAAGAGGTCAATTTACAAAATAAAGCAAATTATACTCTGCAAAAATATTTGCACCTTGATTGAAAACTAGTTGAAGGATAGACAACAGGGTTGTTGTAAATGGAACATTTTCAGTTTGGGCAAATGTTGTGAGGTGAGAAACTTTCAATCTTTGCTGATGACACTAAATTGTGTAAGGTAGTAGAATCAGAGCAGGATGAAATGTCTGTGCAGAAGGATATAAGGCTGGAAACTTGAGCAGATACATGGCAGATAGGGTTTAATACAGATAAATATAAGGTTATGCATTTGGGAAACAAGAATAAACAGGCGATTTACAAATTAAATGGGGCAAAATTAGGTGAATCTGATTGATAAGGATTTAGAAGTGCTTTTAGACATCAGGCTAAGCAATAGTGCCCAATGTCAGGCAGTAGCCGCAAAGGCAAATGAGATCATATCTTACATTAGACAGGGAATGAAAAATCGGACATGAGGAGAGGCTAACTAAATTAAATTTGTTTACATTTGAAAATTAAAATATAACTTGTGAGCACATTCACATGTCCCAGACAGATCTGCAACCCTGCTTTTCGCCATTAGCTCTTAGCATAAGAGGTCTGCTTCCACTGCAGCAAGGGATTCTGGGAAATCACATGCAAATGAGCACACAGTTCACCTACTGATGCACCCGCCATTATTCGAACACTTCACGCGTGATGTATATCGGAATTCCGATTTGAAACCGCGGGATGAATTCCAGCCTTCCCGCACTAAGATGCGAGAGCAGAAAAACGAATTTTAGTGTTCTGGCTTTTAAAAACATGAAATTGACACAGTAGCACAGTAGCACAGTACTGTACACATTACAATTCATCCATTTTATTGCAAACGAAGAAACATAATCCATGAAATTTAAACAAAACATCCGCGATAAGCGCGGGTGCCTGGGGCGATTGGCCGCGTTCATGCTGCGTGGGTAACAGCAGAGAACTCAAAATCGGCGCCGAGATGTGTTCGAATAACGGCCGCTGCATCAGTATTGCTTCAATTCCATTTTGACATGGACCCCTACAAGCTTATGCCTACTATATTACGCAGCTTTTCAGCACAGCCTAGGTTAACAAAGTGCATACCCAGTAAACCTACTCACAGTGTGAGGCGGTTATTCTGGCATAGAAAAGAGGCGTCTAAGAGGGGCTATGAAAACTATATAGAAATATATTCGGGGACAATACAAGGAGCTTTCCAAAAAACTGTTCATCCCAAGGGCAGTACTCGGGGGCATCCCTTAAGGTTGGAGGAAAGGAGATTTTACCAGCAACAGAGGAAAGGGTTCTTTACAGTAAGTGCAGTTAAAATGTGGAATGTATTACCATGGTGACTGTGATGGCAGATACAGTAGATATCTTCAACAAAAGGTTGGACATCTTTTTAGAAAGGAAAGGTATACAGGGATATACCAAATAAGTAAACATGGGAAGGATGTTGATCCTTGGGGTAATCTGATTGCCAATTCTTGAAGTCAGGAAATAATGTATTTTCCCCCTTATGAGATATCATTGGATAATGTTTGACTGGTGTATTTTGTTTGTCTTCCTCTGGGTCAAAATGCGCTACGTAGGGATATAGGATAATGTATCTGCCGTCTAAATTTAGCATCGATTGAACTTGATGGACATATGTCTTCTTTCAACCTCATCTACTATGTAACTATGTAACTAATTTACAGTATTTGGAGTCCCAAATAACCTTCTATTTAGTGATTGCAGAATATCAATCTCCCTTTAATGTGATAGCTATAAAATTGCCCCACCAATGTAGTACTAAAAAATATTTGTTTCCAAATAAATAATGGAAAGAAAACCTCTTGACTTCTTGTATTTTGTGGAGGTTTGCAGCTGTGAAGAAATCTTGCCCTAAAGAGCTCTTATAATGCCACACATGCTGTATAGAAAGAACATTCTGCACTCAGCAATACGGATAGAACTTTTAGTATTATGATACAATAAAAAATGAGTTTGAAGTGCAATAAGGATGAAATGTCTTTTTAAGGGAGATAAATGTGTCCCCTGATGAAACACCAAAGGAAAGACATTTTAGAAAACATTGGAGCTATTAAAAAGTAAGGAAAAAACCTACCATGTACTAATCTTTTCTTTTTTTTATTGTGCATCAGTACAGTATGAGAAAAAGGAGAGATATAGAGAAGCTTAATTTCTATAATTTCTCATAAAAATGGAAACAAAAAGTTTGACCATAAAGTCAATGATTGGGATTATGCATCTTAACCCAGGCTGTGCTCAAAGCTGTGAAATACAGCAAGCATACGCTTACAGGGGACCATGTTAGATGGTTTTGAAGGAAAAAGTGGCACTGTGTGCTCATTTGCATGTCATTTCCCAGAATCCCTTGCTGCAGTGGAAGTGCTGTGTGCTGGGTGATAATGGTGAAAGACAGGGTTGCAGACCTGTCTAAGACATGCAAATGAGCATACAGTAATATTTCCATTTGCTATATGCTTTACAGTGGAGGGTTTTCGTCACTTTTTTTACCCACCATAACCTTAATAATGTGTGGTGAATACCTACTCCGAGTCTCAAACAAGCCGAGCCATTACAACCAACCTCACACTGAAGAGACCCACAAGGTCGAAACAGTCTGTCTGTGAGTGGGTTTACTGACTTTGCATCTCATCCCAGCCTATGTTTAAAAGCTGTGTTTAAAGCAGCATGCATTGGCTTAAGGGTTGTTCATGTAATGTGAGCTTGAGACAAAAGGTGGCACTGTGTGCTCATTTGCATGTCATTTCCCAGAATCCCTTGCTGCAGTGGAAGTGCTGTGTGCTGGGTGATAATGGTGAAAAGTGGGGTTGCAGATCTGTCTAAGACATGCAAATGAGCATACAGTAATATTTCCATTATATATATATACAGATAAACCCCATTATAACGCGACCCGGTTATAACGCGGTTTTCCCGTGGCTCCCGTTTAAAAAAAAAAAAAAAATTAAAGAAATATTATTTTTTTTTGCACACTGCACACACTGCTCACTGCTCACTGCTCACTGCTCACTGCTCACACTGCACACAGCACACACTCTCACTGCTCACACTGCACACACCACACACTCTCACTGCACACACACTGCTCACACTGCACACACTGCACACTGCACACAACACACACTCTCACTGCACACATTGCTCACTGCTCACACTGCACACTGCACACACTCTCACTGCACACACTGCTCACACTGCACACTGCACACAGCACACACTCTCACTGCTCACACTGCTCACACTGCACACAGCACACACTCTCACTGCACACTGCTCACACTGCACACTGCACACAACACACACTCTCACTGCACACACTGCACACACTCTCACTGCACACACTGAACACACTGCACACTGCACACAGCACACACTCTCACTGCACACTGCACACACTCTCACTACACACCTCACATGACCCTGAGGACCGCGCTATATATATATATATATATATATATCTATATATATATATATATAATAATTATATTATATATATATATAGAAGAGAGCACATTTGACCATTTTTTATATAAATTTATATATATATTATATATATAATATATATATATATTTGTGAGAGAAAGAGGTGACCGCCCATCCACAGACACATAAGGAACTAATAACGACAAGGTAAATCTAGATAAAGTAATCTGTCGGTGGCTATAAGAGGCAGATAAATATTGCAGAGAGAGAAAGAGCCCGAACAAAAGCACTCTAGTTGCCGGCAGTACAAATCACAAAATTTATTATAGGGTTGTCAACAAGAACAAAGTTAAATACAACACAGAAATTAAAAATAAAGGCATGGATCCCCTGTGTGTAGCAAAACTTGTTATAATCCTCCAAAAATTCCCAATAGGGACAATGCAAAAGCAAAATTAGACAGATAAATGCTCTACAGTACCTGACAAGGTAGAGAAACAGTAAAGCTAACAACAGGCCAACAATGGCTAGGCTACGTGGCAGTACATAACACGTAACTCTATCACCCTAAGTCAGGGTAAATACAAAGTGACACAATGTCAAATAAACTCAGGTGAGAGACACACATAATGCGATCAAAAGAACATCTAGCCTGCAGCAGCAAATAGAGAATACGTCCCTTAAGTCAGGTACACAGCAGTATCTGGGGAGGAAACAAGGAGCAAAGCTCATACGTGTAAACATGTCCCAAAGGGGACAAAACGGGGATCCTGCCTACTAGACCTGCTCTACGCGTTTCGGGCCTGAGCCTTCTACTGGGAGTGGGACATGTTTAACACGCTATGAGCTGTTCTCCGTGTTTTCCGTCCTGGGACATGTTTACACGCTATGAGCTTTGCTCCTTGTTTCCTCCCCAGATACTGCTGTGTACCTGACTTAAGGTGACGTATTCTCTATTTGCTGCTGCAGGCTAAGATGTTCTTTTCTGACTGCATTATGTGTGTCTCTCACTGAGTTTATTTGACATTGTGTCACTTTGTATTTACCCCTGACTTTAGGGTGATAGAAGTGTACTGCTGTCTTATTGTACTGGCCACGTAGCCTAGCCACCTTGCTTGGCCTGTTGTTAGCTTTACTGTTTCTACCTTGTCAGGTACTGTAGAGCATTTATCCTGTCTAATTTTGCTTTTGCATTGTCCCTATTGGGAATTTTTGGAGGATATAACAAGTTTTGCTACACACAGGGGATCCATGCCTTTATTTTAACTTTCTGTGCTTTGTATTTTAACTTTTTGTTCTGTGACAACCCTTAATAAAATTTTGTGATTTTGTACTGCCAGGCAAACTAGAGTGCTTTTTGTTCTGGGCTCTTTCTCTCTCTTGCAATATATATATATATATTGGACTTAGAAATCCAAAGCTGAGAAAGGACAGGAGACTCCGGAATTGGGATATCAGAAGGACAGCAGCCAGGTGTCCGGTGCATAGTAACAGAACGTAGGAAGTTGCGAGAGTCTTTAGCTCCCAAGGAATTCCGGGTGGTGATTAGCTAGGGTATGGGGTGGGAGGGTTCACTGCAAACTATTGACGCGGTACTTTTGATACAAAGCAGGGTTGCTATCCCAAGCAATTCGAGAGAGTCGGTAGCAGGGTATACGCAATTCTTGGTTGTGGTACTGGCAATTGAAGGGTCCGCCTTCTTTGGCCTCTGATATTTAGGGAGAATCAAATCCGAAGTTATGGCCTTGGCGAAGGGCATAGTAAGCATCAAGGGGACAGTAGGGGACAGCATGTCCATACCCATAGTGGACCCATAGAGAACAGGGAGGGATGCCACAGGTAAAGCAACGAGGTCCAGTATGGGTGTCTTCGTTTTAGAGAAAGAACAAATGTAATCCAGAAAGGGCGCTTTCGGCACCGCACAGAAACCTGCGAGTAGAGACTCTGTTTGAAAGGTGAGAAAAAAGATTTTATCAGAAAAATCAGGAAGCCGGGTAAGCAGTTCATTAGTCTTAGGCCTCGGCCAAGCTCCCCGCTGGCGTGCTGAGGCACGCTGAGGCTCAGGGAAAGCGGGTGCTTTCCCTGGCCTTGCGGGTGCTTTCCCTGCGTGCCGTCAGGGGGCGGGCCGGGGCGGGCTAAGGGTGGGCCGGGGGCGGGCCAGTGATGTCATGGAGCTGGTTCGCCCTCATTTGGCGAACCGCTCATGTGACCGGCCCTGCGCTCCGGTAAGCAGATAAATTTTAAATTTCCCTAAGACCTGCGCTTACGCGCGCTTGCGGAAGCATAGCGAGCCCCTACTAAAGCCGCTCTAATTGCGTCTGTAGGGGCTCAGTGCTGAGCGAAAGTGCACCTCAGCACGCCTCCGCCAGCATGCAAGTACCTTGGCCGAGGCCTTAGGAATAGAAGTTTTGGGGCTAAAGCTGGGTACCTCAAACAGAGAGAAAGAAAATGGAGAACATGAACTTGACTTAGTAGTGGAGGTCCCAGGTACTAACGTCTCGCATGATACTGTGGGAGAAGCAATGCGGAATATGACTGTTTTAAACACAGGGTCCTTTGCATCGGTAGCTAAAGAAACCTTCCTGAGAGGTACCCCCAGTTTTGCGACAGGAGTCGGACAGTCAATAGTATGTACCCCAACTATTGTGGAAAACACAGTGAAATATAACTCCATCTTGAACACTGGGTGTTTCGAAACTAAAGAAACACCGGGCATTACCGAAAGTTCCAAGTGAGATAACCCTGAGTTCGTAGTAGCGGACATGTAGTCTCGAATACTGTAGAAAAATCAGCGAGAGACAGTATTATTTGAGGAGTAGGAATCCTAGACTCTAAGGCTAAGCGTGGAGTTATAGGGGAGTTAGGAAGAAAAAAGCGGTTCTCAGCAGTGAGGAGCTTAAAGTCATTCTTGGACATCACAGAAGCTGGCGAATAGCAGCAGGCCTCCGGATACTCAGGAACTAGAGATGAGAACTAGAGACGTTAGTAAACAAACGAGAACACGCCAGGAGGCTTGTGGCAAAACACAGTAACATCCAGAGAAGGATTATGCTCGGCACTGAATCAGTACCAAAGCCTAGCATATAAATGGCGGAGATCCAATCACAGGGAGGAGGTGTGTGAGCATTCCTCCAATGACGGAGCACAGGGCTGAAGCTGCAATGAGAGGCAGCACATGTGCCATTGTGTAAGGATTACCAAAGTACAGCTGCTGCGCGCATCCTCTCGAGCACCACCGCGCACGTGCAGGGTGCCTATGGACCACATTCCTTACCAGACGCGCGCAGCATGCACGCGCGCCAAAATGGCGTCATCCGACGCAGCGGAGTCTAGCTCCGCCCCGGATCATGACGCACATTGACTGCACACAGAGCTCGTATGTGACACGTGCACCATGCCCCCAAGCTCCGTGTCAAGATTCATTAGCTGCACAAACAGCTACACCCACTCGTTGAGTCCTGGACCTATAACACAGCTACCGCAGAGGCCGCACCTCCGCTCCACCCCCCATGGGGGCTGGCTGATCCAGCCTATATATGCTCACCAATGTTATAGGCACATTGACTGAGCATAGATTCCTGTTACTCTGTGTTTACCCTTGCTGTTCCTGCCTTGTCCCTGTCCTGTTGCTTTGTTTCAGTTTTTGATCTTCTGTGTACCCGAACTGGCTTGCTTTGACTACTCCAACCTCTGGCTCCTGATCTTGGCTACCTCTGACTCCTCGCTCCTCTCTAATCCTGAACTCGGCATTGCACATTGACCACTCTCCACTCTCCAACCCTGACTTTGGCAAAAGTACCTTCTACGCTCCGGATATCTCCTACGTTGAACTCGGCAAGTATAAAGACAACTCTGATATCTATATCCCTGACCCTGCTGTCAAGACAAACCTACACTCCGGACGTGACCCCCGTGCCTGTGGCTGGTGTTGTTACTACTCCCTTCTCAGTACCGGGGTCTCGTCCTGTTTGTTGTGAGCACAGCGTGACACATTGATTGCCAGAGGAAGCCTTTGTGACTGCAGAGGTCTGCAAGGCTAGAATCAAAGCCAGGAGCAGATTCCTTGCAGACATTAAGCAATGTATGGGACAAGCAGTTGGGAAATGAAATGTTTAAGATTGAAAATGCCCATTAGTTTTAAGAAGAATGTTTTGAGCAGAGCATGTATGGTTTCATGATGCATTTTCAGAGCAAATGATGAAATATTTCTAAATCAGAATACATTGGTACAATTATGTTAAAGTTGCCACCTAGCATCAAATAGCATCAAAGAGCCGTCATGTGTAGAGATGGGCGAATCTGCCCAAGCCCGTTTCCCGGATTTTTGCTGATGTTACACCCAAAATCCGTTTCACAGTGTAAAATCCACAAAAGGATTTGTTCAATACCTGCAAATTCATCAAAATCTGCCATTGGATACAACCCGTGGACGGATTTGTAGAATCCAATCTGAGAATTCAGCAATCCATTGGCTGATTCTTAAGTTTGCCAATGGGTTGAGGAATCCGCGGAGTGTATTAGTAATCTATACTATAATTCTAAGTTTTCCGTTCGTTTGTATGTCAGAAGCATTGATATCTCACAAACGGCACCACGAAACTTTCACTGTACATTCTGCTGCAGATTTGTAGGTCAACGCAACTATTTTGAGCTTCCAATGTCACTCACCTCCCAAGTTATGGACATTCAAATGTCCAGCAAATCTCGTAGTGCAAGAACAGAGGGGGGTGGCTACTAAGGAGGGAGGGGGCATGTCCTTGTCTGCTTCTGTGCTGTCACTGCTGTGTGTGTCTGATGTGAGATGTGCCGGGGGGGGGGGGGGGGGGGGGCAAAAAAGGGGGGGGGGGGGGGGGAGGGGGAGCGGGGAGGGATGGGAGGGGGGGCTGGGGGGAGAAAACGGAGTGAGGGGGGGAAGAAAACAGAGTGAAGGGGGGAGAAGAAACTGAGTGAGTGAGGGGGAAAGAAAACGGAGTGAGTGAGGAGGGGGAAAGAAAACAGAGTGAGTGAGGGGGGGAAGAAAACTGAGTGAGTGGGGTCGGAAAAACTAAGTGAGTGGGGGGGAGAAAACAGTGAGTGGGGGGAGGAAACGGAGTGAGTGGGGGGAGAAAATAGAGTGAGTGGAGGGGAGGAAACGGAGTGAGTGGCGGGGAGAAAACAGAGTGAGTGTGTGGGGAGAAAAGGGAGTGAGTGGGGGGAGAAAATGGAGTGAGTGCAGGAGAAAACGGAGTGAGTGGGGTGAGAAAACGGAGTGAGTGGGGGGTGAGAAATCAGAGTGGGGAGAGAAAACGGAGTGAGTGGGGGGAGAAAATGGAGTGAGTGGTGGGGAGAAAACAGAGTGAGTGGGGGGGAGAAAACAAAGTAATGGGGGAAATGGAGTGAGGATGGAACTGAGTGAGTGGGGGGAGAAAATGGAGTGAGGGGGGGACATGGAGTGGGATGGGGACACGGAGTGGGAGGGGGGAGAAAGGAAAGAAGGGGGATAGAGAGAGAGTGGGTAAGGGAGAGAAAGGAGAGAGGGGAAAGGAGAGAGAGGGGGTAGGGGGGGCGAGAGAGAAGGGGGGGGGGAGAGAGCAATGGGGGGAGAGAGTGAGAGTGCAATGGGCGGAGAGAGAGGGCAATGGGGGGGAGATAGGGGAGGGAAGGTTGTAGAGGTTAAATGGAGACACAAAGAGACACACACAAAGAGACACACACACACACAGAGACACACACACAGAGACACACAGACACAGAGACACACAGACAGCCCCTATCCAGCCAATGACACGCCCCCCGCTTCTGCTAAAGAGTGGCAGGACAGCCGATCGCTCATGCTTGGAGAGCTGGTGACATCACCGCTCTCAAGCATGAGCGAGCGCAGCGGCAGCGTGGCCACAGCCTAAAGCAGCGCGGGGAGATGTGCCAGCAGCGGGGGGAAGGGGGACGGGGAGATGTGCCGGCAGCAAGGGGGAGGGGGAGGCAGGGAGATGTGCCGGCAGCGGTGGGAGATGTACCAACGGGGGGGAGGGGATGTGGCGGCAGCAGGGGAAAATGTACCTCCCTTCTCCGCACACAAAGCACTCACCTCCCTTCTCCACACACAAAACACTCACCTCCCTCCTCCGCACACAAAGCACTCACTCTCAGAATCCTTTACTAGTGTGATTTTACTTTTAAAGTAATAACATGTTTAAGTGAATATATTATTTTTTTTACGGTATTTGACAAATGTTTAATTTTGGTAATTATCTTTCACATGATAAATATGTTAAATATACATGCATATTAACCAATAACGCACTAGCCCACATATTCCCTTGAAATGAAGCAAAACAAATACTGTAACTTGGAAAACTGAAAACAAATCGGTTCCATGACAAAAAGTGGCCTTTCAATGAGATTTGGTTTTAAACAGCTAGATAATGCTAAATACACTCATTATTTGAAAATCAAAATAAAATATATTCTTTTTTATTCATGAATTGGACATTTTCTGTGTTGAGGTTGACACTGGAAGTTAGGGAAATTTTAAAGAAACGAGGCGTGTAGTATTTTCCCTTGAATGCATGTGTTGCATGAAAGGAAAGATAGGCCTCTTAACTAGACATGTACAGTATGTTCCCACCTTATGCATAAACACATTCTGAAAGGTGGATATGAAAATAAAACAGCTGGTGAGATAGGTCTTTCAATTAGGCTGTAGTGTCTTCTCTCATTTAAACTTATTTGTTTGTTGTGAGTACAGATTACTGTCATAGACGTGAGCAAATGAAGCAATCAAAACAACAAAACAGTTTGCAGAAGAGAATGTACTTCTATATCAGGCCCGTCAAACTCAGAATAGATCAGGGTCAATTCTTAAAGCTGCAGCTCAAGCTGCCGTTTAAATTTTATTTATTTGTTCCATTCAATATGTGCATCAATACAATCTGCACACTGACAAGTGATTAGCTAAGCTGCAGATCGATCCGTTCTCCTGTAATCGATCGCTTGCTCCGGGTTATTTCATTCAGCATTATGGGAAATGTAGTTCTGGAATATGATTGACTGGGCAGTTACTAGATACAATTGGTTCACTGCTAGAGAGAGGGCGCGGCTCAAGAGCCAGAGCCTATCAGAAGGGGAAGGGGGCTGTCACTTTGGAAATGCTTCCTACAGTACATTAGAAACATTAAATATGTCTTAAAACATTTTTTTTTATTTATTTAAATGCCTCAAGTATTTTCTCATAGCACAGAACTGATTTATTTAATAAAAAAAAAAAAACACATATAGGATATTGCTTGAACTGCAGCTTTAAGTATGACTGCAAAACTCGGGCAGCACCAAGAAATAAGAAAATACAGTAACCTACTGTACGCATACACTTTTTTCTTGAGCATTTTAAATTTTAAATATGCAAAAAACGTTGCTGGTATTTCTTTCCCTCATCCCCTCTCTCTCTCCCCATTCCCCTGTCCCCATCAAGGAAGAGGAAACAGAATCCCAGTAAGTGGCCCTGGAGGGGGTTGAGGGAGACGCAGGGGTGTAGCTATAGCCCGGGCAAAGCCTGGTTATCTGGCATAATGGTTCAACAATGGTGGTGAAGAATCCGGAAGCAGGAGAAAAAGCACTTATTAAATTGGGTCTAATGCAAAGATCTACATCACCTCCGGCTGTGGGGTCACCCAGCAAATCTACCCGGATACCTGTCTGGACACAGGGGAAGACCCAGAAAGGAAGCAAGCAAAAAGACCGATAACCGAGAAAGTTTCCAAAAAGTTTCTAAAAAAGGTTTTTCCCAGACAGAATTCACACAAAGAATGAAGAAATGACTAGATATCTGATACCACACTGGAACTTTTGTACTCCCTGCCCAGGAGACGAAGAAGGCCGGCTGGTCTCTGTGTGAAGTGACATTGGAGCCGGCCCCCAGCTGCGACTCATTCAATACCCTGATCCAGAGAAGAAAAGGACTCAGAAGCTCTGGAAGTTCCCTAAAAGTTACTTTCTGGTGGTGTTTGATTTTTTTTTTTTTTTGTTCCGGGTCCCAATCTGTAACCCCTCTCCCCTGCTCTGTCTCTTTCTTTTTTAGAGAACGGAGGGAAAAAAGGGAACCCCCGCCCTCATTCAGAACACCTTTTCCTTGGAAGTCTGAGGGCTAAATTACTGTGCTTTATATTTCGGAAATCCCACAAGGGTAGTTTAGTTTAGTTTAGGTTAAGTTGAAAAATGTAAGTAAATGGTTAAATATAAGTATATGTTTTTGTTTTTCCACTTTTTTCTCTTGCCCCTCCCCCTTCCCTCATATACCCGAGGCAAGAGAGAGCCTACTCAGACAATAGATCAAAATCCCTGTGCACATACAAAATAACAAAAATGGCTAGGAAATATGGTTTAATTTTAATATGTTAAAACTAGGTACACTAAATGTTAAAGGTTTAAATAATCCCAGAAAAAGGAACTTAGCTTTGCAAGAGTTAAATAAGCAAATGTTGGATATTGTTTTTATACAGGAAACAGGATCAACCCAGATTTTTCGACAGAGTCTTCTCTTTGAGTTTCTTCGCATCGGAGCGGGTTAAGAAAAGAGGATTGGCTATAATGGTCAGAAGGTCGGTACCATTTGCTCTTGAGGAAAGTAACAAAGTCAAACTGTAATTCTAACCCAAACAACTGACACAGTATTAGGTAAGTTTTCTGCATACATCAAAAGATAATTAAGACAGCATGTCCAGGGATATTGTTACCCAAGCACCAACCAGCAGGACCAGGTGTCTCTAGCAAGATGTCATCTGTTGCTCCTCAGGCTCTTACTTCCAGTAACAGGATCGTCACACTGGTGCCGTGCAGTATTCCACCTGATAAGTCAGTCGCTTAATCACCAGTCCTATTATTCAAGTAGGGTATGATGCAGGTATAATTGTCCCAAGACTAGAGTACAACTACTTGTTCGTGGAAAGGAGTCCGTTCATAGGGATGGTATATTTGCGGTGATTCACTGCATGTCTGCGTCCAACCGTTCCTTCGTCCGCCCGTCAATGACGTCACTCAGCCGCGCCGCAGCACACTGCAAGCCCAAACCTCTCCCAGATCACAATTTAAACCAGCAGCGTCACATGGATGTAAAGTTGATCGGATCACTTAAGTCTTAGCACTATCCAACGCGTTTCAAAACTAACAAGTTTCTTCATTAGGGAAGTGGTCCGGATCATCAGCAGCCTCTCACCTGAGTCCAATCCGAGCTCCTCCTATCAGTCTCCTGCTATCCGGTGATGTCATTCTGTCTACCCCTCCTGATTGGTGCTTTCCCCTTTAAATGCCTTCCTGTTTCCCTTGCACTTTGCTGAGCATAAACTAATGTTTATGTGATGTGCTTGCTGCTTGAAGTCTGTCTGTCTGATCCAGTGCCTTGTCTGAACCTGTGCCTTGACCAGTCTCTTCTCTAATCCTGAACTTCGGCTTGTCTTTGGACTCCTGCTCTCTCCTCTCCCTGATCACGGCTTACGGATATCGACCATTCTTCTCTCTCCAACCCCAGACCACGGCAAGTACCACGACATACCCGAACTCTCCTACCCTGACCCGGATTCACGACTCCGACTATGGACTCCGGACCCGTGGTTGTAGGGCGATGGTTATATACATCTCCACCTCAGCCCTGCGGTCTAGTCCTGTTTGTGGTGAGTGCAGCGTGACACTGACAACACAATCTAAAGAATATAAAATAGCTCTTTAAATAGATTATATTTTACCAACACTTACCAAACCACTGACATCACTTCCTAATCTATTTGAGGAGATTTCAACATTTAATTTTTTCTCAAATTATAAAAGAAACAACACAAAATCAAATTGGCATTAGGAGTAGAGACAGGGACACTAAAATTACTAAAACTAAATTTCAATTTAAAATGGGAAGAAAATAGTATCAAATATCCGGGGGTGTATCTGACTGTTATATAAAAAACACACAAAATCCAAGGGGAGCATGGGGGAGAAACAAAAAAACATTTAAGTGCAGCAGAATAGCAACGTGGAAATAAAAGCCTCCAAATGACTTTATTTACTACTTATTACTATCACTTTCTCACTTATTTAAGTTTTCAATTAGTCACTTATTAACAGTGTCCACTTTTTATTTGTTTGCGCCTGTGTTCACTTTACCACTATACAATCTGACTGTTATATATTCAGAACTTTATAAGGCCAACTACCCAAAGCTGTTTCAGACAATAAAGAGAGATCTGGAAGAGTGGATTAAGTACTGTATATCATGGATTGGCAGAATAATATCAGTAAAGGAATTATCTTCCTTTATTATTTTTTCATAGACTTCCAGTCCCTATTCCAACCAAAATTTTAAATGAAATGCAAAGTAAAATTTATATTTTTATCTGGGGAAAGAAAAAACAGAGAATAAAAAGAACCATGCTTAGTTCATTAAGGTCAGAAGGTGGTCTAGCTTTGCCGGTATTAGATAAATATTTTAATCGCAGCACAATTAAGCCACTTACCGGCCTAGCCTAGACCCACCCAGGAGGTTAAATGGGTGGACATTGAGGCAAATGAGATCCCTAAAAAGAATAGACCTCAAAAGGTATACAGTCACCGGTTATTAAATGTATATGTGATAATTGGGAGAAAAGAAAGGATTAAGTGACGACCCTCACTTATGACCCCTCTATGGAGGAATGAGGAATTTCCCCCAGGATGTATACCCGGTAGGAATAATATTTGGATTTTAAGAGGAATACTTAGGAATAAAGATGTTAATGTTTCAGGGGGAAATATATACATTTGAAGAAATATGAAAGAAATATAATATTCCACTCTCAGAATATTTCAGATACACACAAATCAGGCATTTTATCATTTCAAAATCTTTCCCGCAAGGGGATACACAATTAACCAAATTTGAAGAAAGGTGCACAGTACAAACGCACCAAAGAGGGTTGATATCAAATATATATTTTAGACGGTGCTCTCGGGACAAAAATGAAAAACACTTGTATATGACTCAATGGGAAAAAGATATAGGAGCAGAGATTTCTAAAGAAGATTGGGCAGAGATCTGGGAGGCAGCGGCGAGCTCATCTCTCTGCACCATTATCAAAGAAAATAGGTATAAAATGATGAAGAGATGGTACTTAACACCGGATAGGATTGCACATATTTATAAGGAGAGCGAGTGCGCTGTGCTGGAGAAATTGTGGCTGTTTAGGCACATTATTTCATATATTCTGGACCTGCCCAAAGGTTGTTCCCTTCTGGAGGAAAATTATAAGAAAGATCACCAGGGTGTTGGATGTTTCTATACCCGTAATATTGATCCTACGGAAACCAGTGCCCAATGTGTCGTATGCCACAAACAAATCTATCGCACATCTGTTGACAGAAGCCAGATGCACAATAGCACTCCAATGGAAGCAAATGAATATACCATCATATTAAGTTTTTCAAGAGAAGGTACGACATGTTTTAGAAATGGAAAAATGAACGGCATTTATGAATAATAGTACGGATAAATTTGAAAAAATCTGGAATCCCTGGTTAAGTGTTTTTGCAGTAGACATAGTGTCACTGCTAGATTTACAAATGTAAACTATTTGGAAAATACTAAAAATAATAATTAAAAATGTATGCGAGTAATGGATAAGTTGTCCGAGAGTTATAAACTAAACCATATCAAAAATCAATGAATCAGGAAAATTAAAAGGACTATTACCAAAGGGACCTCTTGCCCATTCTCCCCCAATTCCCCCCCCCCCCCCCCCCACAATCCCTTCCTCACTCCCACCGTGGTTGTGTTTATATTTTTTCTCCTTTTTGACTATAACTATTAAGATTGTTAAAACTAAAATAAAAATATTATCACTGTTGTTAATTGTTTTGATTAAGGTGGGAGCTGCACTCCCTTCCCCCCTCTATCTTTCTATTTTCTGTACCCACACCCTTCCCCCATGTTATCCAAAAAAGAAATAAAAATTGTTTGAAACAAAAAACAAAAATTTTTTAGCCCTAGCCATAACACCACAGTTCCAGTTTTGTCAGTGTTTAAAACAGTTTGTTTTGGGGATCCAGGTTTCAACCTTTGAAAAATCTGATTGCAATACACTTCCAAGGCAGAGAGGCTGGGACTACATATAGGGTAGTTTCGTCAGCATACATCTGCAGAGAAGTTGTCTTACAAACTGTGGCCAGGTCATTTATAAAGACAGAAAATGTAAGGGTCCCAAAACAGAGCTTTGGGAGACACCACAGGAGCCTGAGATAGACACATGTTGGGATCCTCCTGATAAATAAGAGTTAAACCAGTTTAAATCATGTGGTTCAATACCAAGGTACTGGAGCGTGTTTAACAGAAGAAAAGGCCGTCACAAAATCTAGGAATATTGTACCTCTCAACTGTCTGGATTCACACTGGATCTCATTGTAAATTTTTGTGGAGTGATTTGGTCGAAAGCCAGGTTGGAATTGACTAAGAAATGTTGACTGCTTATAAAAGTTGCTTAGTTAGGAATGAACAAATATTTCCATGACTTTGGATAATAGAGGTAGAATAGATATAGGTCTGTAGTTTGCGACAATGTCTTTATCACCACTTTTAAATACAGGTGTAGGGGTGTCCTGGTTTCCCCTCTGTACCTCCGCTGCAGGGTGCAATCACGGGGGGTGCTTGAGGGAGCGTTCGGAGGTTCCGCGGTGGCCCGATAGCACAGGGCGCCGCCATGTTGTTTGGGCATTGCGCAATACTCATGCGCGACCGGAGGCACGGAGAGAGTTCGCGCATGCGCAGTGAAAGTGCGCGAACAGCTGGCCAATCACCAGTAGGCTCTGAAGTTAAACTACAATTCCCATGAGCCTCAGCAGAGCCACCTGACACCAGGGAATGAATAGGAGTGCAGGGATTGCTGGCAGGCAGGAAAGGGAAGCGTGGGGGAGAGACCACGCTAGCAGAGGGCACCGGAGGAGCAAGGGGATAGGTTGTGTGTGTGCAGGGGGTCAGTGACCCACCTGCGTAGGCCAGATTTCCCCTCAGGCCCAGTGCAGACACTGAGTCACCATTAGCTTGTGGTGCTGCAGGGAAAGCCCTAGAGAGAGAGAGAGATCCTATTCCCTTACTGTAGTAGCAGACAGGGACACAGTGTTTTTCCGGAGCTGCGGTGTGTGAACAGTGGTTTGGGCTCAAGCTGCTGGACATCACCAACTCGTGAGAGACTACTCTGGATCGGCGGATCCTTTTTGAAGTCTGTTGCCGGCTGCTGGAGTAGCCGGAAGGTATGTAATAAGTGCACCAACACCGGTACCATCAGGCGCTGATCCCGCCTTGGGGTAGGGTTCTTTGGGGACACTGGGTTGTGTGACCAAGGGACTGTGTATATACATTGGACATGGTGTGGGGTGCACGCGGATTCCTATTATCCAGATCAGGATAATAGCTCATTTGCCCATTCAAAATAAAACATTATCCAGCCAGCATAAAGTAAATTAAAGTTGGACTTAACCCTGCCAGGATCAAGGCCACCCTCATCTTCATCACTGTCCTCCTCGTCGTCCATGGGCAGCAACATTAAAATAAAAAAACTAACTACTGGCCACTAATCCCTTAATTACCTTAGCGGTTAATAACCGTTAAGGTAATTAAGGGGTTAAGCACCCCACCACCCCTGATACCCACCCACGAGGACTAACCACCTTCCACGGGAAAATTACCCCCACCCTTCACCCCCTCTGACAATTGATTGTCACTGTGGTAAACCATGCCAACAATATGGGCATGGATTGCCAGAATGGCAATGAATGGGCAACCTGAAAAAAAGAGCCACAAAATAAAACACTACATTTAAATAAAAACAAGCATTTGACAATAAAGCCATTGATTTTGACTGTGGTAAACAATGACCACAATATGAGCATGGATTGCCACAATGACAATAAATGGGCAAGCAAAAAAAAAATATATAACAAAAAATACAATACATAACAATGAAATAAAAACAAACATTTGCCCCAAAATGCATTGATTGTCACTGTACTGATCTATACACAGAAAGGGGAATAGATAAACACACTGGCAGTCAATGGGGAACCTAAAAAATACATAATGAAATAAAAGCCAGTAAATTAATTTCTTACCATTGCCATATTCACCCTTCGAATCCTACTCTTACACCATCTGTTGACCCACGACGCAATGCTCCTCAGCAGCCAATGCGCAGAAGTCCATAGTCCTCTGTTGATTGAAGAGACATCTCCGGTGAATTGTTTCATTCTTTTCTTCTTTTTTTCCTCTTTATAATCAAAATGGGTCCAGATTCGTTGCTCTGACGTCTTCTTGGGCTCAAATGAGACGGGACAGGCCTTCTTTAAGACCTGTGATGTCACATTTGAGTCTCAAATGGACACCCCCAGCCAATCTGGTAGTTTATGCTTCCCTCCCTTTAAGATGATATTACTTCAGCAAAAATGGAAGCTATCACATGGTACACCAAGCAATCGGATTGATAAATAAACCATGTGATGCCTACCCTTTTTTGGGGTGCTGTGATGTCATCAAAAAGGGAGGGATGCATGCTACCTGATTTGCTATCTTCCCTCATTTTTGATGACGTCAAAAAGAAAGGCATCACATGGTACTTCTACCAATCCGATTACTTGGATTCCATTTTTTTTTTTTTTTGCTGAAGTAACATCTTAAAAGGAGGGAAGCATATACTACCTGATTCGCTGGCTTCGTTCCCTTTCTGATGACGTCACATCCTTTAAAAAATGGAAACGGTCCCATGGTACACTAACCAATCGAATTGGGGATGTACCATTTGACACTCAAATGTGATGTCACGGGCCTAATATAAGGCCTGTCCCGTGTCATTTGAGTGCAAGATGAAGTCAGAGCAACATCTCCAGGCCCTTTTGGATTATAGAAAACAGAAGACAGAGGAAAAGAAAGAAGAAAATAAGAAAAGAAAGAAACAACTCACTGGAGTCTTCTCTTCAATCAACAGAGGACCATGGACTTCTGTGCATCGGCTGTTGAGGAGCATTGCGTCGAGGGTAAAGAGATGGTGCCGAAGTAGGATTCGGGGAGTGAATATGGCAATGGTGAGAAACACATTGATTGGATTTTATTTAATTACTTTTTTTTTAGGTTGCCATTGAATGCCAATGTGCTTATCTATGTCCCTTTCTGTGTATAGATAAGCACAGTGACAATCAAGTACTAGTAGGGTGCCCATTCATTGCCATTGGGGTTATATCCCAGGACATACTTGAAAACGAGAGGTAACTCTCAATGTATTACTTCCTGGTAAAATATTTTATAAATAAATAAATAAATATTTGCTCCCATTGAGGGCAACAGTAACCACACTGGCAATCTATGGGTGTATTGGCTAGTATTGGTGTTTGTATTGTGTTTTAATGTTTATTGGGGGTAGAGGGGGTGGGTGAAGGTGGTATTTGGCCTGTGGTGGGTGTTTATGACTACTGGGTGTGTAGCGGGAGAGGTTAACCCCTTCATTATCTTAGCGGTAGTAACCACAAAGGTAATGAAGGGGTTATCTCCTCCCGCAACTCTCCCGGTAGGCATAAACACCCACCACAGGCCAAATACCACCTCTCACCACCCCCTCTACCCCCAATAAACTGGGTACTGGTATTTAACCCCTTATTTACCTTAGCCGCTATGTTAATGAAGCTGTATGTAAAATTATTTTTATTACATAGGATGGAAGCAGGGGGTCTCCGGAGCTGGAATTAATGCATGTCAGCTCCGGAGACTCCCGGCTACAATCCGATGCAGTAAAAATATATTTTTTTCTTATAAGTCACATCGCGGATCCTATCTCACCACCCTTGAGGTCGCGAGATTAGAACCTGTGAGTTGCTTGCGAGTTGCAGCCGCGATGTGATATTGAAGCTAACTGAATTGCTTGATATTTCAAAAAATGTGAGTTTGAGCTCCCACACGGTTTGTCTGTGTGGGAGAGCTATCGATCAGGAAGAAGCACTTCTCGAGCGAGTTTCGCAAGTTATCGAAGCTTTCTGAATAGCTACCTATGCCAACTCATTCGAAAAGTGCTCAAAATGCTCAATGAGTTACTTATTGAAGCTACCTGAATAGGCCTCAATGATTGACTGCTGCGACCAGCACCTTTTCCCCCAGGTCCTTGTGATTCACATAATCTGAACCACAGTTCTGCCCATAATAAAAATGTTAAATAATAATTACTTTTTTTCATATAGCCATTTTCTCCCAATGAGACTCAAAGCGCTTGACAATTACAGTATAGTGCACGGCCCTTAGCACATATGACATTTACAGACACAGACCCTGCCCAGATGAGCTTATAATTTATGTATTTGGTGCCTGAGGCACACGGAGATACAGTGACATGCCCAAGGTCACACGGCGCTGACACCGGGAATTGAAACAGGTTCCCCTGGTTCAAACTCAGTGCCATTGTTTACAGAGTAAGTGTCTTTACTCACTGAGCCACTCCTCATGCTGTATAAAAAAAACTCATTACATTTCCTCTCCGGCGATGTGTGGACTGTAGGTTTTTGGAAAGCGAGCAAGGGGGTGGGCGGTCATGATGTGGTGGGGGGGTGTGTCAAGCATGAGAACACGCCTTTAGCAAATAATAAAATGCATAATGCCGTGCAATTTACAGAAGTATTCTGCAAATATATATATATATATATATATATACACACAGGAGGGCCCCGGGTATACGGCTGGTTCCGTTCCAGGGGCCCGCCGTATAGTGAAAATCGCCGGAAAGCAGATCCGGCGATTTTCAGGTCTATGCATGCGCAAACCGGCATTTTCGCCGTTCTGCACATGCGCGACCTACGGTCTGCGCACGCAAACTATGGTATGCGCGTGCAAACTACAGTAAGGGCGCGCAAACTATGGTCTGCGCATGCGCGCCTGGCGCAACCGCCCGTTCTGCGCATGCGCATTTTACTATCCAACATGGCGGCCCCCTTCTCGGTGCCGCCGTATCACCTAAAAGCAGAGCACCAAGAAGCGGGGCCCTGCTGTACACACTATGTTATGCATGAAAGCATGCCTTGTTAAAAAAAAGTTTTATTAAATGTGATGCATTGAAATAAGCATTGTGCACTACAAAAAATAAATGAATTAATTAACAATTATATACAAGTAATGGACTATACATCAGAAATTTCTCCCCATAAATTATCATTGATATTTTTGTAGCCATGTATCCCCTTGACTACTAATCTGCCCTACCTAACACCTAAGCCCTGGTACCAGCACAGGCAATTTTAGGTTCATATCTCTGACCTTAATGCTGCAGCAGTAAACAACTCCCTTGAGTGACAGGGGGGTGGGTCTAAGGCCTGTGTACTGCCCTATCAGGGGCTCAGACCTAGGACCCTCCACTGGGAACAAAAGGGGCTACAGATCCAAATTTAGAGCGTTCTCCTTCCTCAGGGAAGAGAGCGATATCCCTCCCACAGGATAGTAGGAACAACTACCTCACACTCCACCAGGGAGCATGGGAATCAGGGATAGACTTTTGGGGCCTCAAGCCCTGGGGGTTGAGTCCAGGGACCAGAAGAAAAGGCATTGTTAATGTGTACGGTTGTACTCAATAAAGACCAGTTGTGGCTTTTATACTCCTGCATGTGACTGCAGTTTATCAGGGGGAGTGCAAGATGGTTTTCCTGCAGGAACTGCACCCAGCTCTGCTGGGGCCTTCTGGGAATGGAGGCGCTGCACCCAGAAATAGCTAAAAGCTCTATATCCAAAAGCCTGTCCTATCTTCCCGACTACCATCAGCGGACACTCAGCAATCCTGTAAGCCTCACAGGTACAGCACAACGAGAGTACAGGTAACAGTGACATTTCCCAGAGGGTGAGGTAACACCTGTTAAATTTAGCGGCGCTGCTGAGATTATAATCAGCACAGGCTTTTGCAGTAAGAGAAAGGAGGTACTCTCCTGTTACGGCAAATTAGAGGGCCCATTTGTGTAGTTTCCATAGGGGACCTTTGTGATCTTGAGGACGGCGTTTCCGCTAGATGGCGCCACAACATGAACCCCTTCTTTAAGTAAGTGGGCAGGCATCCGAGGAGGGGCTCCTGATGGTCAGGAGGCCAAGACCTGTTTGTCTGTGAGGAGCTGCCGCTATACTATGGTAGTCTCCACAGAGGGGCTACTGTTTTGTTCTAAGTACTAAGAAGTGATGTGGGGTTAGTGTCCCAAGGGCTACAACCAAGGAAACTGCAGCCTGTAACATGCCATACTAAGGACTGATGTGTAGGGCACCTGGAGGGGTTGTTTTGGGATCCTGGGGACCCAGAAACTTCAGAAGGGGACTATAGCATCATGGTCCAAATGGAGGGTGTTCTCAGTATGGTGGGTAGTGTCTGAGGATGGGCGCTTGACTTCAGGTAGCCTAGACATCCGTTTGAGAAACTACAGCGAATACTAAAGCGGTCCCCAGCACAGGGAGCCGCAGTGTGCTATATCTGGACTGTCCATGTGTTTAGCGTCCTAGGGGACTCTTGCACAACAAAAGGACCACCTTCCCTGCCAGAGGAGCTACAGCACATGAAAGAGTGGTTCCCGACAAAAACGGGAGGGCCGTGTGGCGAAATTTGCAAGATTTTCTGTTGTAAAATTGTGCAGGGCTTGGCGCGAAGCAAAGCCGTGCACTGAAATGTGGTTGGTTTCAGCCATGCACTGAAATGCGGCTGTACTCCTGGATCCACCAGGGGGAGGAGGCAAGTGATTATGTATCACCACTAAGGGTATAGCTGGACACAAGCTACCGCACCCTGACTTGCACGTGGTGAGACAAAGAAGCAGGAACTGTACGAGACTGTTCCTGCTTATTACTGCTGCTACTATGGCACGCCCCATGACGAGACGCATGACGCAAGCCACGCTACCAAGCCGGGAGACACCGCGCACACACACACCACTCAGGCTCCACCCCGTGATGTCATGGGTGATGCGCATCGCACGCGCCGCACGGCTCTCAATAATTATTTCTCACCTGCTTTTCTCACTGCCCCTGCCTATCAGTGGACTGAGAATTTCTGAGGGGGTGGTTCTCATTCGTTACTCTACAGCTTTGTGCTAACCAGCTATTGGCTACCTGTTCCTTAAATGCTCAGCCAACCCTGCTGCAAGTTGGCTGAGCATAAACTAATGTTTATGTTACAAGTGCTTGCCTCAAGTATCCTGCTGCCTTGCTATTGCCTTGTTAAACCCTTGCCTTGCGTTCCTTGCTCCTGTTTGACTTCGGCTTGTACCTGGACCTCCGCTTTCTCTGATCCCTGACCTCAGCTCGTATTTGAACTTCTCAACTCCTGGACCCTGGCTCTGAACTATGACTATCCAATCTCTTCAACCCTAGACCGCGGCAAGTACCACAACCATTCTACCATCTCCTACCGTGACCCGGCTACACGACCTTCACTCTGAACTCTGGACTTGGTTGCTCGGTTGCAGGTTGGTGGTTACCAACATCCCCACCTCAGCCTCACGGTCCTGTCCTGTTTGTGGTGAGCACTTGTAACAGTATCCTCAGCCCCAAAAACATGAACCCCGCTGAGGTGGGTCAAGTCTTGAATCTGCATTCTGACATTTTCAACAAGTTGGAGAAATATCTTGATCAGAACAGTCAGCGAATGGAGCGACTTCAACAGACAGTGCAAACTAAGACAGATCAGACACAACATATCCCTATGGATTCCCTCCCCTCAGCGGTGTCGGCCCCCGCAGTTATGCCCCTAAACGCAGCCTCCGAACCCCGACTTCCTACACCCAACCGCTATGGCGGCGAACCGCTCGGCTTTCGCAGTTTCTTAAATCAATGTGATATCCAGCTCGAATTGATGCCATCTCCCTTTCTTTCCCAGTGTTCTAAGGTGGCCTATATCATATCGCTGCTGGTGGATGACACCTTGGCATGGGCTTCACCCATCTGGGAACAAAGGCCAGACCTCACGGGCGACATACTCCGCTTCACCACAGAATTCCGCAGAGTATTCAACACACCCAGACGCAAGGTAACAGCTGCTTCCTCTCTGTTTCATAAATCCCAAGGCAGCTGTCCCGTGGCCCGGTATGTACTCGAATTTCGGACCAAAGCAGCTGAGACCGACTGGAATGATGAGGCATTGGCGGCGGCATTCCGGCAAGGCCTCTCCGAGAAAGATGAACCCAGAGAGTCTCTTAGATGAGGCATTTGAACAAGTTACCAAAACAGAGAGAGATACTTTACTCAAATATAATAATAAGAGAAAAGACACAAAAGAAAAATGTAACAACAAAGTTGCTTTTATTACCCAATATAACGAGATGGCTCCCAAAATAAAACAGATTATAAATAAATATTGGCCCATCCTGTTAAAAGATGATATATTGGTGGACATTCTCCCAAAGAAACCCCAAATTATATTCTCAAGGGCTAATAACTTAAAATCTAAATTAGCCCCGAGTTGTCCAGTAAAGCAACAGAAACAGAAGCAGACAGGTGGGCCAAAAGGATTTTTCACCTGTGCGAAATGTGTGGCTTGCTCTTATAGTGTGAATGCTAAACATTTTACATCTAATGTAACCTCTGGAAGCTATCCCATTAAAACATTTATAAACTGCCATTCAACTTTTGTAATACAGTATACTTGCTTCAATGCCCTTGTGGCTTGCAGTATATTGGCAGAACTGGGAGAACCTTCCAGAGACTCATCTATGAGCACATCTATAACATCAAGAAAGGATTAGTCACACATAGTGTCTTTCACCATTTTCACTTGTGCCATAATAAAAATCCTAAAGGTTTAAAATGTCAGGCCATCAAAGTGGTTCAGCCTAATTTAAGAGGTGGGAATAGATTAAAACAGGCCAGTATGCGTGAAGCATACTGGATCTATGAACTAAAAACACTCTCCCCAAGAGGGCTGAACATAGACTTCGAATTAAAAGCCTTTCTATGATATGTTATTGAGTTCATTTTCTGTCAGCTTCTTTGTTTATTTATTTATTATTTTAATACCTTATTTAAAACCCATTTTTAATGTTTTAATGTTGTTATGTTTTATGTATGTTTAATGTACTGTATGTTTAGCAAGGCTTGATGTTGTAATGCCCTGACTATGGCAATTGATGAGTTAAATCAACTCATGTTATCCAATTAGCCAATTAGCACTTATGACACAGTGTATATAAACTGTAGTGTGTCAGGGCAGGTTACACCCTCTGAAGAAGTGCGCGCATGCGCATGAAACGCGTTGGAAGATCATTCCGTTTTTAGAGCTGTCGTTGTGGAGGTTACTGGTCAGCAGTTATTGGGTATTGGCTAGCAGTTGTGCAGGCTGCAAGGTGAAAGGAGAGGAGAGAGGAGCGTTGATCTCGGTACACCGCGGCGTGTGAAGTCAAATCCACCCGGAAGTCACGGCTTTCGTTCACCAAGAGGAAACTCCTGGAAGAAGCCACTGTCATCAGCTTTGAGGAGCACCAGTGCGATCTTCAGCCTTACTGCCTAATAACATTTTATGTCCTGTAAGTAGGGTTTTAATTTTACCCCCCTGGACTCCAGTGCTGCACCCTCCGGAACTTATTATATTATTTTGTTGTTATTAAATAGCTTTTTATTAGGATAACAGCCTTGCTAGTGTTTGTTGTCACTGTGTGGTTTGTCTGTTGTGTGTATGTTTGTCGTGGTTTTATGTCAACATTTTGGCGTACTGCACCATAATCTGTTTTTATTCTCTTCATATATTGCACTATTATATGGTGTGAGCCGCCCGTTGATCCCTTCCCTGCCTGCATATCCAAGGACATTTTTGGGACTTTTCAAAAGACGGTTTGGTTTCTATTGCAATCATTTTATGGACTGTTTTGGCGCCGGCAATTCTTTCTTTTTTTTATGCAATGGAGCCTGTTTTAAGGTGAAATTAAAATAAGGCTTTATTGCGCCTGTTGCTTTAAACACAGCAAACATATAAATCAGCAAACAAAATCCACTCCACTCTGGAGTATATATACACTTGTGATCCAGTTCTCTTTAACTACGTGGTTAGCCCAGCGATTCACCAGCCCAAATCATAGAGACATTTATCAATATACATAGACATAGATAATAGTCTTATACGAAAAGTCTTATCTGTTAGCTGGGCTGCTGTAGGGGAAGCTTCTCTGCTCTCTTGGATCCGCATCCTTGTGTGCTAAGGCAAAGTCAGGCTCCAAGTTTAGAATCTTGTCCCCTTTGTCTTGTTATCAGCTTGCCGCCGCTCAAGACATCTGTCCTTCCTTGGTTCAGACTAGTTGTGGACTAAGGAATCTCCCTTCCTGTCTCAGAGGCAGGCTTTTTCTAACACCTGTAATCAGCTAGGTGGTGTTAGTTAATTGCCTACCAGCAGTTAACCCCCACACTGCTGGATTAGAGGCACATTTGTGAACAGGGATAAGTCCCCTGATACAAACCCCAAAAATTACCACCTAATATATGTATATAAGTGTCAAAAGGTGTGCTGCTGGGCGTGGCTAAATTATACAACCAAAAACAAAGAATAGTTTTAGTTGATAATAGTTAAGAAGTTATAAGCCAGTTATGTAAAGTTTACAAAAGGTTAAAGACTTAAGAGGACATATATAATAGAGGTGTTGGAAAGGGAAGTAATAACTTTAATTATAACCAACAGCAAGAAATACAATTAACAATTTCAGAATCAGATTTCAATATTGAAAATGTGTGATTCAGAAAGTGTATTTTGCCCAAATTTAGTCTTACCTTAAAAAAATAAGGACTAAATGGGACATGTGTAAGAAATTGTATAATGGAAATAAAATTAAGATATAATTAACTCAGACTTTTAAGAGTCACAGTTTTTTTAACTTAAAAAAAAACCTTATTATACACACAACACAATTACTGGTGTGGAATCGAAGTCCCAGGCTACATCTTGTTTCTGCTATCTTGCTTTATGCAAAGTGACAGAACAGAAGCAGGGCACTGTAAAAACAGCTGAAGGTATTGCAGAAGGCCAGGGCCCTACCGAGGAAACACATGCTGGAGATGACATCTCTGGTAATGCTGCTGGTGCTGCACCTGCTCTTGCACCAGCATTAAAAAGATTGGATGAGAAAATCTATTCCAAGCCAATATTGTTAGCGCTCTGGTCACAACGATAGTAGAGACTCATATAAAACCATTTGCTGGATTGGCAAGTTTTATTGCTGAAAGCATCCTACAGCATGGCAGAGAACAAATAACATTCGTATGATGTTAAACAATGTGTCAAGCAGAAAGTGACAGCCACCCAGTGACATGCCATGGAGGGGAGAGGGACTCTTGTGAATGAGCTCACCCTTAGGAGAATATATTATCACAGTTGTTCTGCTCTATTGAATCTGCAGAGGTAATGTAAACACTTTCAAATAGGTAAATAGCCTTATGTACAGTAGAATGTATGTATGTATGTATATATATGTTCACATTTCCACACTCACCCACACCATGTATATCCGCTCCCACTCCACACACACCTTTTGTAAAGCACTGTATATACTGTGGGCTCTCCATTCATGTTAATTCACACTGATACACATACACACTCTTTCATCACTTGCTTTCAGGAACCTATTGACACCTCCAGCCATAAAACACATCCACACCGGGGGAAGGACCAGCACAGATAACATTCCAATAGACACTGTTTATAGTATAGCTTTTGCTTGCTTCATTCATTGTAACATCGCCGGAAGAAGAGATCAGTGTATCTCGAAAGCTCGCACAAATAAAAGCATTTCGTTAGCCACAGAACGGTATCATCTATTTATTTTTTGATTATATATATATATATATATATATATATATATATATATATATATATCTTTATTTATAAAGCGCCATCAATGTACATAGCGCTTCACAGCAGTAATACACATGACAATCATATAAATAATAAATAATACAAATAACACATACTGGGAAGAAGTGCTTCAGACATGAAAGTGTCATTTAGCAAAAGGAATCCCTGCTCTGAAGAGCTTACAATCTAAAGAATGTAAGTAATTATATCTATATTTTTTTTTTTTTAAAGTCAAATCCTGGCTGCACCACATGTGTGATGCCACTCAGTGGCAGAACTACCACATATGGAGCCAGTTTGGTACTAGGGCTTACCACCTCTAGGGGCCCATCCTCCATGCACCAGAATGCTCTGGCCCTTATTTTAGAAGCCGAAAGGTATTTCTATTTCCACAGACCCGCCCTCCCCCGGCCCTACTTGTGTTGCAGGGCCGTACCAGGCGACCGTGGCGAGAGCCCACCCAGGTAGTTCTAACATGGAACTTGTCCCCACCACTTGGGTGGGCTCCCTGTTCTCGCCACCACACCCGCTCCACGGGTAGGGCGAAAAGGCAGAGAAGGGGGAGCCTTTTTTTTAAAACGACTTTTATCGGGTTTTAGTATTGCCCCTGTTCACATTTATACAATCATATATTTAAATTACAACACAAATGTAATGGTATTGATGGAAAACAGATTTCCCATAGAATACTTCTGATCGTCAGGTCAACGGCTTTTTATTTTTAACAAAAAACACACACTTATGCAATAGCTGAATACAGCGGTATAATATATTAGCAATATATTTACGTTTGTGTAGGAGTTTTTCAGAAACTCAGCAGAACACTAGTTGACCTGTGAGAAAATATATATTTTGAGGACAGCAAACTTTATGCTGGCAAGTCACAGCCAGTGGTGAGCTGTGTGCCCGTAGCAAATGTGATTCCCTTTTAGTTTTGTCCAAAAAACATTTACACCACTCTGAAACTTTTTAACAGATACTTTTTTATACTCTCACATGATAAAGGACTTACAGCAGGCCCGTCAAACTCAGACTCAAACTCAGAATAGCTTGGGAACCAATCTTAAGTCGGACTGCAAGACTAAAATGGTCTCTGTAACCTACGTGTAAACCCCCGTGTTCGGTTTACTTGAAGTAATGTAAGGGGGTTAATAAGAGAGTAGATGCAAAGCCCTGCTCAGTAGTGACACAGGTGCTGTGTCTTAAGGTAGAGAGGCTTCTGGGAAGTCAGGTTCCAGGAGTACTAGAAGTCAGCATGGCAGGAGTAGAGGTAGGAAATGTGCTTCCCATGTATAGTGCAGGTCGCTCACCCCTTTATTATGCTTCAGTCAGGGACAGAACCTATGCAGTGAGGATCCATTTGCATGTCCCAGATAGGGAATGTAAGCATACCACAGAGGGAAGTGCCCCAGGATGCGGCGAAAGACCGTCTTTCTCCTCTTTCTCCCCCAGCTCTTGCTCTCTCCCACCATACACACACAATACTCCCCCTCAATGCACACTAGCCCCTCTCCCCCATAATACACACACTACCCCCCCCCCCCACCACCACCACAATGCACAATACCCCCTCCCTCACGATAACCCCCTCACCCACAATAGACTTTTTTTTTTTACCTTTTGGGGGTGCCTCCGGCGCCGCAGGGTCTCTGAAATCGGGCCCTACTTCCAGCACGCACCACTGGGGGTAAGAAGGCCCGACAGCCATCAGAGGCCCGGCAGTCAGATGGAACTTCCAGCGCTGGCCAGCCAGGCCCACGTTGCCGCCAGGCCTAGGACAGTTGTCCCAGCTCTCCCCTCCCTGGTTCCAGCGGCGCGTCTGCCTGAAGAGCGGGCGCAGGCCGCATGACAATACCATGTGGGCCGCATGCAGCCCACGGGATCGCATGTTTGACAGGCCTGTCTTACAGTGTTTCTTCTGTAGAATCCTTGGCATCTTTTTTTAGTAATTATAAAATCCCTACATATTATAAGAATTTGCTATCTTGTTCTATGTCACTAAGTTGAAAAATTAGAGGCAGGTATGCTACATGCCAACTTAAAAAAAATGAACAATCCCCATACACCACTTCAAGTATTTTATTGCAATGTGACAATGGCAAAAAGTGTTTTTTCAAAGAAGAATATCAGAGGTTCCAGCTTTAATACCCAGGATCACCCATCAGGCTTTTCTATAAATCATTTGCCTCCATGTACTCCTACTAGACGAGCTACATATTTAAGAGTAAAATTATAGTAAAGTACATACAATGAAGGGGTCTACATATGGCAAAAGTGGAGCAATTATTGCGCAAAACAACTGCACAATACAGTATCTATCAATGAAAAATGCTTTTGCTTTCAATGGGATTGTTTCCTTTGATATATTTATGCAGCTATTTTGCCCCAGGGTTGCTCCACATTTGCCTTGAAACATAGACCTCCTAAATAATAACATTTGTACAGATATCTGGCACAGTAAAAAAACATGTTCAACTATACTGAAAACAAAGTCTGAGCTATGAATGCCTTAGTCTGGCAATCTATAAACAATTCTAGATTTTAATGATTGTCACTGTATATTCTATGGTTCCTATTTTCTCTCCCAGAAACCTCTTGCTTTTCTCCTCCTCGCTGTTTGTGCTCCCTCACTCTCTGTTAAGTATGGACTTCTAATTTCATTCTGCTATGTTATTCTATTCCAGGCAGCAGGGCATTGCACCTTAATAAGGGAGAAGGCGTGGCTGAGTGACTGAGTTTGAACCTGGTTCAATTCCCGGTGTCGGCTCCTTGTGATCTTGGGTAGGCTCCCTGTGCCTCAGGCACCAAAAACATAGATTGTAAGCTCCACGAGGAGACCTTTACAGGGACCTGTAAAATGTCTCTGCAAAGCACTACGTAAAACTAGCTGCGCTATACAAGAACATGCTAAAAAAAATATAAGAAATCAAACCAAATTCAATATACTGTCCTTATAATCAGGAATTTTCTCCAAAGGTAGGGGAGCGCAGGGAATCCATGAATTATAATAAAATAAACACACAATAGTGTCATATGTCTCTGTATAGAATGGGTAGTTGTGAAGTGGGTAGGTATCTTACTCACATGTTCTCCATTTAATCAGATTCCAAATCTGTGGCAGTCTTGATATCAGTGTTCAATGTCGAAAGCAATCTCAGGAGAGAGAGAAATAATCAGGGAGTCATATAGGCCGTACTGGTAGGTAACCACTAATATAAAGTCAGATTAGATCAAATTAAACAAAACAGACATAAATCCAGTATCAGTGCAACAAGAAAAAGAACAGGTAGAAGATATATTCTCATTGGTATTTTCTTCTTAATGTCCCTTTTAATGTGAGCCTTTTTTCAAACATTCACTTGAAGTATAACGTAGATTTGTGCATGCTTGTTGAACTCTAAAAGCGTTTAACACACCTAACCGCAACATTAGCCGTTAACTCATATACTGGTAGTTGCCAAGGGTAAGGCATAAATCTATTAGTGGAATTTATGGTGTACTAGGGAAAGACAGTACCCCCTGAAGGATGAGTCAGACCTTTTCACCACCACACTAAGAAACTACCTAGAGTATAAGGCAATGGTAAGGTGATGAGCACAAATAGAACTTCCAGGGAGTAACTCACAGTTTGTTGAGGTAGAGGATCCATAGACGTGCATCCATCTTTTAGCAGTACATGTCCATGAAGAGATCCTCACAGGAGAGATAAGTGGAGCACAGCGATGGGGGGAAAAGCAGGGAAACGGCACACCAAGAATAAAAATAAAATCCAATTTATTCCATAGTGACAAACAGAGACATCCAAAACAGGGGTATAAAAAGCACTCTGACGCATTTCGGGCAAAGCCCTTAGATCAAATTAAGTCACTCATTACTAGTCTGTCTCAATAACGAGCAGTGTTGTGCAATGTAGGCAGTCTATATTTGAATGACTTTAATTTACTAAACTGTAATTAAAAATGATATGCCTTTTTTGAGACTGGTACCTACAACCTCTTGCCCAGTGTTGCATTCCAAGTGTAACTAGTGGCCAATGAATGAAGTTGTAATTTTTTAGTGCTCCAAACCTCTGGAGAGCTGAACAATGGAACTCTGTGTGTTAGTGGAAAACAAAGAGTGTCAGGGAAGAACGTGCGTAAAGTGGACAACTCAGTGCTTGGCTACACCACGGAGACTCCACTTCTACACAAAGCTCACAAAAAGATATACCCACCAACTATGCAACATTCATACAAAAAGGATGGCAGATGAAGATAAAAACGTTAACAACTTAACATTGCGCTTTATAGAGGGAATGGGAAAAGAAGATACAAGATAAGTAGACCTTGAAGCAAATGAAGACATATCTACTAAAAATAATAAAGACATTCTTCAACATCAAAAGAGGGCATTGGATTAACAAAAGAAAGCCTTAAGCTTTAAGGTTATGAAATTCATCTTCATTTAACTCTGTAAGAATCGGAGATATTACCTTCCCCAAATGCATTTTATGGCGAATTTAAGGAAATTAATTTAGCCTTTTGCTTAAGGCTTTTTTTTCTTTCATATCTATCTTTGACTGCATCACTTTGCATCAATGTATCAATTTTCTGTGTTGAATGCCCTAATAACTATTTTTTTTTTTAGTTTCCTTTTTCCCTCATTCTGTGAATTTGGACATTTAAAGAGCAAGTATGTCGTTGTCCATTTAGATTAGGTCAGAACAGATGCAGAAATGGATAAGTGAATCTCCAAAACAGCGCTTCCAAAAGATCCCAGCTAAGCCACACATAGATACAGGATAATAAATTCCATAGGTAGTATTTGGGGATATAGTTCACTAATATGAGTATACTCAATATGAATTGTACCTCCAGATCAGAATGATAAGCGTGCTAATGTTACGGGATGTCACGTGATGTCACGTCATGTGACCCGCGGCGTCATTTGACCCGCATAGCCATGGCGACACATCACGTCATATGACCCACGCAGCATAATCTGATGCCGCAATGCCATTGCGAAGCGTTGCCGAAGACACTGTAGAGGCTTCACGCGATGCCCCGACACTTAATTTAAATGCCATGAGGAACAGCGCGGGGCCTCTGCAGCAAAAACCTTGCGTGCCCCCCACTTTGCGCGTCCTATCCTAGATTCTATCAGTCCCATACAACACAGGCCTGGTCAAGGGTCTAACAGGCCATAAAAAAAGTCTTTGTATTTTTAAGTTAAACTGTAGCCACATTTACCCCTGAAGCACCAGATTGATTAAAATACTTCATATCCCCCACCATTTTAATTACAGGGAGGTTCCGTGCGACCGTTCCCCAATTGTCGCTATCTCAGTTCAATAAATAATCACCAATGTGCCTAGGATAGGGGTAAAAAGGAGCAGCGAATAGAGAAAGCATGTCTGAGGGGATAAAACGTAACGACCCAGAGAGATGCTAGGAGGGCAAAGAAGAAGGGGCACAGGAGGAGAGCGAGTGAAGAGACTGGGCACAGGAGGAGAGAGAGCAGAGAGATGGGCACAGGAGGAGAGAGAGTGAAGAAACTGGGCACAGGAGGAGAGAGAGTGAAGAGACTGGGCACAGGAGGAGAGAGAGTGAAGAGACTGGGCACAGGAGGAGAGAGAGTGAAGAGACTGGGCACAGGAGGAGGAGAAGTGAAAGTATACGGGCACAGGAGGAGAGAGAGCAGAGAGATTGGCCAACAGGAGGAGAGAGAGCAGAGAGATGGGCACAGGAGGAGAGAGAACAAGAGATGGGCACAGGAGGAGAGAGAGCAAGAGATGGGCACAGGAGGAGAGAGAGCAGAGAGATGGGCACAGGAGGAGAGTGAAGAGACTGGGCACAGAAGGAGAGAGAGAGTGAAGAGACTGGGCACAGGAGGAGAGAGAGCAGAGAGATGGGCACAGAGGGGAATGAAGAGATGGGGCACAGGAGGAGAGAGAGCAGAGAGATTAGACAAAGGAGGAGAGAGAGCAGAGAGACGGGAACTGAGGAGAGAGAGCTGGAGAGATGGGGAACGCGGAGAGAGGGGACGTTGAGACGGGGAAAAGGAGGAGAGAGACGCGAGAGCAGGGAACAGAGGAGAGAGAGCGTAGAGACGGGAACAGGAGGAAAGAGCGAGAGACGGGAGAACAGGAGAGAGAGACGCAGAGACGGAACAGGAGGAGAGAGCGCGGAGGGGCAGAGAGACGAGGAATAAGGGAACGGAGGAGAGCGGAGAGACGGGGAACAGGAGGAGAGAGAGCGGAGAGACGGGAACAGGAGGAGAGAGCGCGAGAGACAGGAACAGGAGGAAGGAGCGAGAGACGAGGCGCGGAGAGACGGGGACATGAGGAAAAGAGCGCGGAGAGACGGGAACAGAGAGGAGAGAGTAGTAGAGAACGGGAACAGAGAAGAGAGCACGAGAGCGGGGAAAAGAGAAAGGGAGTGACGAGGGAACAGGAGGAGAGAGAGCAGAGAGATGGGCCACAGGAGGGGATGAAGATATGGGGCACAGGAGGAGAGAGAGCAGAGAGATTAGACAAAGAGGGAGAGAGAGTGGAGAGACGGGGAACAGGAGGAGAGAGAGCGAGAGATGGGGAACAGAGGAAAGAGAGCGGTGAGACGGGGAAAAGGAGGAGAGAGAGCGGAATAGAAACGGGAGAAGAGAGCGGAGAGACAGGGAACAGGAGGAGAGAGAGCGGAGAGACGGGGAACAGGAGAGAGAGCGCGGAGAGACGGGGAACAGGAGGAGAGAGAGTGGAGAGACGGGAACAGGGAAGAGAGCGCGGAGAACGGAAACAGGAGGAGAGAGAGTGGAGAGACGGGGAACAGGAGGAGGAGAGCAAGAGATGGCCACAGGAGGGGAATGAAGAGATGGGGCACAGGAAGGAGAGAGAGCAGAGAGATTAGACAAAGGAGGAGAGAGAGGAGAGAGACGGGAACAGGAGGAGAGAGAGCGGAGAGATGGGGAACAGGAGGAGAGAGAGCGTGAGACTGGGAAAAAGAGATAGAGCGAAGAGACAGGACAGAGAGGAGAGAGAGGGATAGACAGGGAACAGGAGGAGAGAGAGCGGAGAAGAGGAACACGGAGGAGGAGACAGAGACGGGAACAGGAGGAGAGACAGAGAGACGAGAACAGAAGAAGGCGGAGAGACGGAGAGACAGGAGGAGAGGAGAAGCGAGAGTAGCAGGGGAACAGGAGGGAGAGAGAGGGGCGGAGAGACGGGGAACAGAGGAGAGAGCAGCGAGAGACGGGGAACAGGAGGAGAGAGCGCGGAGAGACGGGGAACAGGAGGAGAGAGCGCGGAGAGACGGGGAACAGGAGGAGAGAGCGCGGAAGACGGGGAACAGGATGAGAAGGAGCAAAGAGATGGGCACAGGAGGGTAATGAAGAGATGGGGCACAGGAAGGGAGAGAGCAGAGAGAATAAAGGAGCAAGAGGAGAGAGGAAACGGAGATAGAGAGGGAAGAGATGGGGGAACATGAGGAGAGAGAGCGGTTGAGACGGGGAAAAAGAGGGAGAGAGCGAGAGACAGGGAACGGAGAGAGAGCGCGGAGAGACGGGGAACAGGAGGAGAGAGAGCGCGCGAGAACGGGATCACGCAGGAGGAGAGGCGCAGAGAGACGGGGAACGAGGAGAGAGCGTCAGAGAGACGAGGAACGGAGAAGAGCCCGAGAGACAGGGAACAGGAGGAGTGAGAGCAGAGAGACAGGGAAACATGAGGAGTGAATGAGAGAGAGACGGGGAACAGAGAGAGGAGAGACGGGGAACAGAGGAGAAGAGCGCGGAGAGACGGGGAACAGGAGGAAGTAGCGTCGGAGAGACGGGGAACAGAGAGACGAGAGACGGGGAACAGGAGGAGAGAGCGCGGAGAGACGGGGAACAGGAGAAGAGAGCGCGGAGAGACGGGGAACAGGAGGAGAGAGAGTGGAGAGACGGGAACAGGAGAAGAGAGCGCGGAGAGACGGGAACAGGAGGAGAGAGGGCGCGAGAAGACGGGAACAGGAGGAGAGAGAGTGGAGAGACGGGGAACAGAAAAAGAGGTCGGAGATATGGGGAACAGGAGGAGAGAGGGCAGAGAGACGAGGCACAGGAGGAGAAAGAGTGGAGAGACGGCACAGGAGGAGAGAGAGCGGTGAGACAGGGCACAGGATAGAGAGAGCAGAGAGATGGGGAAACCAGAGAAGAGAGAGCGGAGCAACAGGTGAACAGGAGGAGAGACTAGACACAGTGGAGAGAGAGCGGAGAGACGGGCACAGGAGGAGAGAGAGTGGTGAGAAGGGCACAGGAGGAGAATGAAGAGATGGGGCACAGGAGGAGAGAGAGCAGAGAGATTAGACAAAGGAGGAAGAAGCAGAGAGACGGGGAACAGGAGGTAGGAGAGAGGGGAATGGACAGGAGAGATGAGAGAGAGCGGAGGAGGAGACGGAAGACGGGAAACAGGATGGGAGAGAGCGGAGAGACGAGGAACAGGAGGATAGAGAGCGGTAGACTAGGGGGACAGGAGAGAGGCAGAGAGACGGAACAGGGAGAGAGAGCGCGGAGAGAGACGGGGAACGAGGAAGAGCGCGCGGGATAGTGGGAACAGGAGGAAGAGCGCGGAGAGAGACGGGGAACAGGAGGAGAGCGTGGAGAGACTAAGGAGAGATCGCGGAGGGATAGAGACGAGAGACTGTGGAACAGGAGCGTCAGAGAGAGAGGGCGTGTATAAGCGGGCGAACAGGAGGAGAGAGAGACTAGGAGAGACGGGGAACAGGAGGAGAGAGCGCGGAGGACAGAGGAACTATGGTGGAGTAGAGACGCATTGAGGAGACTGGATGGAACAGGAAGAGGAGAGAGCCGGCGGAGAGACGGGGAACAGGAGGAAGAGAGTGGAGAATGGGAACAGGAGAAGATGAGCGCAGAGAGATGTTTCTTTTCTTTTGGGGGAACCGGAGAGGAGAGAAGACGGAAGGAGGCGAAAGAATGGATAGACAGGAGAGGAGTTAGTGGCCCGCGGGAGGAGCGACCTGAAGGATACGCAGAGGGAACGGGGTACATCGCAGGAAGAGAGGCAGAGAAGGGGAACCGAGAGAAGAGAGAGTGGAGAGCATCGGGGACAGGAGAAGAAGCGGAGGAGATGGGGAACAGGAGGAGAGAGGGCAGAGAGACGAGGCACAGGAGGAGAAAGGCGGAAGGAGACACGGTACACAGGAGGAGTGAAGGGAGAGGAAGGAAGAGGACAGGACACCACGGATTGAGAGAGATGGAGAGACGGGGCACAGGGAGGAGAGGAGAGCGGGAGACAAGGGCACAGAGTAGAGAGAGCAGAGAGCATAGGGGAACCGGTAGAGAGAAAGAGCGGAAAGAGACAGTGGATCAGGAGGAGAGACTAGAACACAGGGGAGAGAGGGGGAGAAACGGGCACGGAGGAAGAGAGCAGTGAGAACGGGAACCCGAGGAAGAGAGTGGAGAACGCGGGAACCATGAGAAGAGCGGGAGAGACAGGGAACAGGAGGAGTAGGAGAGCAGTGGAAGAGACAGGGAAGGGTGAGAGAGAGCGGAGAGAAAGAGAAGAAGAAACAGGGAACGGGAGGAGAGGATAGCGGAGGGAGAGCGAGAGGACGGAAACATGGAGGAAAGAGTGGAGAAGACGGGGAACGGAGGGAGGAAGAAGAAGCGGAGAGCACGGGGAACAGGAGGAAGAGACAGGAGAGAGAGACGGGGAACAGAGAAGAGGAGGACGGATGAATGGGGATACAGGTAGTAGAGGCTAGAGGGCTAGAGAAGGGGAAAGAGGAGAGACGACGTCGGATCGCCAGTGAGAGAGAGAGCTGGAAAGATGAGGCGATGAAGGGAAGCAAGGATTTTTGAGGAATGGCGGAGAGACGGGGGGGAACACGAGAGGAGAGAGGAGACGAAGTAGAGACGGGGACAGGAGAGCGACGAGAGACGGGGAATGGATAGAGGTGGAACAGTAGGAAGATCGCAGTAGGAGGCGGGGCTACAGGAGGGAGAGACGTGAGTGGAGAGAATCAGGGGAAAGGACGAGAGAGAGAGCGAGAGAGATGGGGCAACAGGGGAGAGCAGAGCGGAAGACAAGGGCACAGGAGGAGAGAGAGCGAGAGACAGGGCACAGGAGGAGGAGGAGAGCGAGAGACAGAAGGGCAGAGTAGTAGAGGAAAGAGCAAAGACGGAAGGACAGGAGTAGAGAGATGAGTGGAGACGGGGGCCAGGCGTGGAAAGAGAGAGGGAGAGACAGGGCTGGAACGACAGCAGAATCAAACAGGAGCAGAAAGGCTCACAGAGGAAAGAGAGTGAAGAAGTCAGTGTCACTGCACAGAATCACCCATCACTCATTTGCGGAGGCCTGGAAACATGTCAGTTTGCTTTTCTGTAAACTCAAGAGCGCAGGGGAGAAGTGATGGTGGCAGACAGGATGTGAAGGGAATGTAATGCACATATAGAAACTCTGTGATGAAGTTGGGGGAGGGGTAAATACAGCAATATAAAACAGAGATGTTTCGTTTTATTCATAAAAAGGTTTGTGTGGTCTTGTGAAACAAATTGTAACTCTCCATACACAGCACTATCAGTTTATATTTTATTTTTGGATTCTGTGTTGCGTCTCTTGAATGTAGGGTAGACGACAAAGTTGCCAATTGATGATATGAGGCAACACGTGACTACAAATATTTCTGCACACTATTTTTACTGAGAATAGTTACCTCTGTGGCGCTGAGGATGAGGGCAGAGCCTGATTTACGGCATGTCAAATTTTTTCTACTACCTGAATAAATTATTTGGAACCCCTCTTTCACTTTAACTGAGCATTTGCTGAGAGGTAGCTATGGACTGGTGTTTAGGCCCCTCTGGAGCTACTTGTATGATTAAGGAGGCTAATGGCATAAATGGTAACTGTGAGCTCATGCACGGTAACCACCCATCCTCTTATGTGACACAAGGATGACTAGCAGAACAGGAACGTTACAGCACAGCTCCCACTTTCAATACGATGATGGCCATCACCTAGCAAGGGAGCTGACCAGACAGTTGGGGGTGGGGGCAAGCTGGAAACTCCTGTATCGGGAGCCTGGAGGTGATTAATGATGGCTGGGCCCCGTGCTATGGCAAACGGCAGTTGGGCAGATGGGGTGGCCTCCTGGGAAGGTGTTTGCAGGAGAGGGCTTGCGGCTTGAGGTTGCTTGGAGGTGCCTGTATGAGGTACAGTAGCAAAGCTGTCGGTGGCCAAGGCGGAGTCTTCACCGTGACATGGCGCAACTGCAAGCAGGCATCAGCAGCACCACACAATCCTACCGGTCAGTATACTAGGCAGAATTTCCCTCGTCTCCCTCGCCTGAGGTGTTCCCCTACCCCTTCCCCAGAACCTTTTTATATTTATTCCTCTCTCCCCTCCCCACTGTGACCAGTCCTGCAGCCCCTTGTGCCCTCGCTCTCCTCCCCCCCCCCCCCGACCTCCCCCCTTAGCCCTTCCCTTTCTCTTCTCTTCTTCTGGCTTCTATCGGCTTTCTTCCCTTCCCCACCCCCTTAAAAGTTAATCCCCTCAGGTTCTCTAATTCATTTCCCGTTTCTGCCCGCCCACCCTAGTAACCCCTCTCTCATGCGCGTGGTCCCCCCCCGTCTCTCTCAGCACGTCGACATCGGGGGGGGGGTCCACCTCTCCTCCCTCCACCTCTCTCCGCGTCGGGTCCCTATTTCCTTTTCCCCACACCTCCCTTTTCCCCCCCCATAGACCAAGGGGGAATCCCCTGTCCACCTTTCCCACCCTAAGAGGAGGAACCTCTTTCCCACCTCCCCTTCCCTCTTTCCCACCGGGTCCGCCTACGATCCCGCTTTCCCTCTTATCCCCCCTCCCTCTCCTCTCTCTCCCGTCCCTACCTCCATCCCACCCGTCCCTTTAGTCCCCCCCTGGGAAAGGGGGGGGGGGGGGGGGGGGGGAGGGGGGGGGGGGGGTTGGGTCACACTTTTTCCCGCCTCGGCCCGCCCCCCCTCTCTTTCCTCCCCCCGCTCGGTCCATCCCCAGAATCCATCCCCCACCCCTCTCTCTTTCCTCTCTTCCGGGAGGAAAGTCCCCAGGGGAGAGGGGGCCACCCTGGGCAGGTGGCATCGCCTCTCGTTATTCACCCCATAATTCCCGCCGTCCGTACCCCCCCTCTGACCTAGGGCGGGCCCCGCTCTCTTCTCTTCCGCCTCCCGGCCCGCCCCTCGTCTTGTTTCCCTCCTTCCACCCCCCCTCTGCTTTCCCCCTTCCCACAAAGTCCCAGGCCCACCCCTCTCCTTTCCCCGCTCCCGGCCCCAGCCTCTCGGCGTCTTTGTCCCCGCTCCTCAGCCCAGCCCTCCCTCTTTCCAAGGCGGCGAGGGATAACATCTTGTTCCGCACCGTGCTAGGTCTCCCCCCCCCCTCCTCTTTTCCCCGCCGGCTCGCCTCCCTCTCCTTTCCCCCCTCTCTTCCGCTCCGCCGCGGTCGTAGGATTATTCGCGGAAAGGATACGAGGAGGCGTCTCTCTTTCCCCCTCTCCCTCCCTCTCTTTCCCCCTATCCCTCCCTCTTTTCCCTACATACCTCATTTGTAGCACTCTGGTGCAGAGGTAGCAGGAGATCTTCGTTTAGTCATTAACTACACTTGTTCCCTGGGGATCAATATCCAGGTCGGCCTGAGGAAGAGAGGAGAACTCTCGAAAGCTTGTCCTATGACATAAAAAAAGGTATCACCTAATACTGAAGAACTCATTTATTCTGATATTGTGGCAAACGGCTCCCTTTATATAGCGCTGCCGTTTGCCCAGGCTCTTCGCGACACAGTCTTCCAGGGTTTAATTTGTAGAAAAGGGGGACAAACATGTGTATCCACACAAGGGCACTCAGCCCTCAACCTTCAGTGGTTTATTTTTTCCATTACTGACACTTAAACATTTAAAACACTGTCACTTTAAGAAACAAAAGAAATCATAAAAAGAAATATCTACTCCTGTCAGGAGTCTAACTCACATGCATATCCCTATCTGCAATGTTGGCTGGGTAAGCCAGTTAACAACCTTAAATAACACACAGATATAACATTGAGTCCTTAACTGTCAGTTGGGGACAGCGTCCTAATAGATCCTCAGATGCTGCAACATGTGGGGGGCCATTTACCCAGAATTGGATCCTGGGGAGCAGCGTCCACCCAGCCTCCAGGCTCTAAGAGAGAGACTGAAGCAGCCAAACTAACTGCAATATATTCCTCTTCCTCAATTAGGGGAGCAGGTGAGTGAAAATCAGAACCACTGTAAACTCTGGCCTGGAGTTTCTATCCCACAGTCTCAGCAAATGTGAAACTGTGGAATGGATCATTTTTTCCCTTTTTGCATGTTCTGCCTTAAAATCGGACAGACAGCTGCCTAATATCCTGGAAATATGTCACATATCCTCCCCCCAGCTTACACTTTCTGGGGTGAGCGACCATGGATATACAGGTTTAGCCCTGTTTCCCCCTGAACACAGGAACTACTGATGCTGCTTCTTATACCTGTTGGCTTGCAGGACCTGAGCCTCCGCCACGGGGAGCCTGGGGTAATAATTATATATATCAGCAGTGCCTCCAAACCAAATGTAACCCTTTTTCCTCTCCCCCCCCCCCCCTTCCAATCGCAGATAGGGTCTATTACGGGAAAAACTACTCTGGTTACTACTTTGAGTGTGGTGCATACCTGCTGGTAACAGGGGGGCCGGTGTCTCCTGCATGATGTTATAGGGGATGACAGGACAGGCTCCTGGGGTCTTGCCCAAATTCTACTCACAGGTGCAGCCCCTTGCTGTATGGGGTGAAGTCTCTGCAAAAGAACACATCCCCCTCCTCCCAATATTCTTCAGTCTCAGGCAGGAGGTATTTTATAAAAGGTCAGGATGCTTTATTTGGTTCCTGGATTCAGCAGTCACAACCACAGCAATTCTTCTCAGGGTGCTCACCCTTAGGATGCCCCTGAACTCACTCCCAGCCAAAGGCACCAAGAGTGGTTCTTGCTCTTCCCCTATCCCCCGGTGGGATAGGAGGTATTGGTTAACCCCACGCTCCCTGGGGGGAGGCCTCAAGCCTGCCAGAGTCCTGACAGCTTGGTATGGGTAACCTTGCCCCTCTCACAGTAGGGACAGACTGACTAAATCAGGAAGCAGCACCCCTGTGTCTCTAATTGGACACAGAGCCTGATGACATTACCTTCACTGACTCACTGCACAGCATGTGTGGGGAAAACCCATGATTGCTCCTGGCAAACCTGCCCTTACTAGGTATTACTGCCAGGAGGAGGACAGAACTATAGCCCCAAAACTACCCAGGCCTACATAATATACAGAAGTGCCCTCAAAAATACTTGAGCTAATTCCCACGCATTAAGCATTCACTGCAAACTAATATGAACCTTTTCCTAGAAGATCCTTTTGACTGTGCAGCAATTATTGACACTATGTTTCGTCATAACATACTATTCTTGATGAACCTATTTTGTTGCCTTTCAATATGGAACCATTTTTCTTAGTAACAACTTCATATACCCCAGGATATGATAAACCTTATCTGTATATATATTCACGAAACCGGACATTTTCTATCACTTCCCTGGGGTTTTTCTACTACAGAATATGAAAAATATTATATAAAAAGGGCCATTAACTTTTTACATTACCTATTAATCTTGTTAAGGGCGGTCAAACCTATATACTAACTTGTAGTCTTACCTACATTTTCAGAAAATGCAACTTTGCAATATTCATGCACTGCTCATTCTAGAGACCTAATCTTCTTAATATATAAATTCAATGCAGTGTGTGTGCAGCGCACAGCAAGAAGTTGAAAGAGAGCAGGTCTGCCAGAAAAAATCTTTAATTACAAGCCATAAAATAGAGGGTTGTGAGCCTTCTACGCATTTCGTGCAGGTTATGCACTTTATCAAGAAGTGCCTCACACGATATAAACAACATTTAAATACAGATGACTGCCGTTTTGGTGCCAAACAAATGACGTCATCTATCCATATCAACCAATGAAAATCGCTCGTATCGTGCATGCGCCGAACCGCCAGGCACAGGAGGAACCCCCACTCCATGGCAGCACCAATCAAAACTCCCAGGGAGAGAAAACTCCTCCCGCGAGCCATGACAAGTCGAAGCACAGAAGCGCAGTATTTATCTCTTTTCCTCTCAACATTAAGGTACAGATCCAAGTATTCTAGAGCACCGTGGGGTTGAAACGACATCTGGCCAATCAGATTGGGTTGAAACGACATGTGGTGAATCTGATTGGTCCAGCCTCGGCCAATCAGATTGGTGGCTCTATGACGTCACCCAACTGGCGCCTCACCCAACTGCCACACACACACGCACACACACCACCACACACACACCACCTTCCACCCAAACCGCCGCCTCACACCCCTGCGCCTCCAGCCTCCCCTCCACACAGCACCACACACACCACCTCCTGCCTCCCCTCCCTCACCCCGGTGACTCCCGCCGCAACCGGCCAGGACCAAGCGGTGGAATGAACGGCTGGGAGGGGGCAGACCACCCCCCCTCACCCGTACCACTCACCCGTACCACACCACCCCCCTCAACCGTAGGGTGCGGCGCCTGCACCATAGAAAGGGGCTGCACGGGACTGCGGGGGGGGCAAGTCCTGCGTCCGAGATAGGCGCTGCATGGGACTGCGTGGGGGCGGGGCCTGCGCCCGAGAAGGGCACCGCTGAGCGCCGCACGGGACTGAAACGTGTGTGTGTGTGTGTGTGACAGTGTGTGTGTGTGTGTGTGTGTGTGTGTGTGTGTGTGTGTGTGTGGTGTGTCGTGGGTGTCGTGTGTGTGTTTGTGTTGGTGTGTTTTGTGGTGTGTGTGTGGTGTTTGTGGCTCTGTGTGTGACTGTGTGTGTGTCCCCCGTCCTGCCAGTCCCCTCTCCGGCCAGCCCCCCTCCCTTCCACTGTCCCCCCCCCTTCCGCCCACCCCCCTCCTGTCCACTGTCTCTGTCCCCCCCTCCTGTCCCCTGTCCCCCCCCTCCTGTCCCCTGCCCCCCCCCCCTCCTGTCCACTGTCCCCCCCCTCCTGTCCACTGTCCCCCCCCTCCTGTCCACTGTCCCGTCCCCCTCCTGTCCACTGTCCCCCCCTCCTGTCCACTTGTCCCTCCCCCCTCCTGTCCCTGTCCCCCCCCTGTCCACTGTCCCCCTCCTGTCCTGTCCACTGCCCCCCCCCCTGTCCACTGTCCCCCCCCTCCGTCCACTGTCCGCCCCCTGCCCTTCCTGTCCCCCCCCCTCCTGTCCACTGTCCCACCCCCCCTCCTGTCGTCCCCCCCTCCCTGCTCACTGACTCCTACCCTCCTCCTCTGGGGTGGGGGGGGGGAAAGAATGGAGAAAGAGGGGGAGCACAGAAAAAGGGGGAGAGAAGGGAGCAGGAAATTTAACTCACGGGCAACGCCGGGTTTCTCAGCTAGTATACAATATAATCATGCAAGTGAATTATGTTGCAAGGTTAAGTGTTCATGACATAGTCCGCACGTGTAACCTAATCGGTTAGTTCCAACACTTCGGGGGGGGGGGGGGTTTCTCTTTACTACCAGTTGAAAACTTTTCCCTTTGGGGCAATTACCAGGCCTTCTGGGCCTGCAGACTGATACTTCGCTACCTCTTTGTCTTGTGCCAGTTTGGCTCTCTCTTGTGAAGACAGTAACTCCGCATTAGTGGGGATGGCTTTTGGGCCTTCCTCCATCAGCGTACCTTCAGTGTTTGAGACTAGAGGCCGGTCATTCACCACAAGTTCTCTTATATAATATCTAGAGGCGTCTTGAGACCCATAGTGTCTCTAATCACTTCAGGTTAATACATAACCAGAATCCAGAGGGCCTAACCTGCATGGGCATTGAAAATCTAAAGTCGAATTGGCGTGGGGGGGACAGGCTTGGTATGTTGTCCAAATGCGAGAGTTACTGGATATACGTGCTCAAAACCCTGTTTCCCCTGGGTCTCAATATAGACTTCGATTTGGCACGTTTTCTGAAGGATCCTTAGAAAATTATAATGTCTTTTTTCATCATTTTCCATTTTGATATTGAGTTTTATCATTTTACACTGAGTGAATTATTATTACTCAATTTTATTATCTTAGTATTGATGTTTAACGATTTATGTGTTGTTTAGGACATTTTTTGACCCCATCAGCTTATCATTAAGTGTTAGCTGTATTTGTCCTGACAGCACTATCTCAATTACATTGTCTCCGCCCATTTGTGGGCGAGTTTATGTACCTTGCCTGTATTTAAGTAATTAGTTTACTAAGCTCCACCATCCCCTGAGGAAGTGACACATGGTAGGGAGGAGGAGCTTAGTACAGTGCATGTGAGCCGAACAACCGCTGCGTCCATCCGGAGCTGGAGAGGTGACCCGCGGCGCGCCGCTGACATCATCAATCGGTGCGTGACAGTGATTGTCTCCGTTCCTGCCTGGCTGGATACAGGTTGCATCCGGAAGCAGCACCCCTTGCCCTTACATATTGTAAGTGTGGGTAGTGCGGCTTTTTTATATTGTTATTAAAGTGTATGTGCATAGTACACTAGTCTGCTCTATTTTCTTTGCACATTGGCTTTTGCGGTGTATGCTGCTCCCGCGAGGGTGCCATCCAGTGTAAGGAGAATCTTCCTGTGAACCACGAGGGGTCCGTAGATATCGAGGTGGAGAAGGAGCCTGCAACAGATTCTCTCCCTTGAACCAACAAGAATATATCTTGTAAGTGGGGATTTTCCCATATTTTGGTTAGAGCTTTGTGGTCTATAATACTGAGCAATTGGTGTGTCTTTGTTCTTAAGTGATTACAGATACCACCTAGAATCGATTCTCTGAGGACTATTGATTCCATTCAGAACCCCCGTTGGTGCAATTACTCATCTACCGGGACTGTTATTCCATCCAGGACTGTCTTTGGGATATGGTATTGTGGTCATCAACCTTTTAGCGCCGGGGATACTGCTTTTGTATATGTATTTTGTTAACTAGATTTGGAACGGTCTATTGTTTGTTGTCCCCTTGGCTGCATTTGTATTTGCACTTATCAAGAAGTTGTTTTAGTGTATTCACATTTTTTCACATATTATTCATTGGATCGAGCACTGATAGAGAGTGTTTTTTAGTTAGTTGTTGTTCATATTTGTTTGTTCTCACCACAAGTTCTCTGTTAGGTTCCACACCATTTAGCTTCAGTATTTCAGCTTGGGCGGGATTCTCATTAACCCAAGTGCCCCCCCATGACGCCTCTCTATTACAGTCGGCAGACTCGCCGGATTGGGTCTTTCATTCTTGATCTCTTAACTTACTCCGACGGCCCTCATGGCAAGGAATCCACTTTGGGTCCCATGGGCACTGCAGTCACGCTTACCAGAGCGCATCACTTGCTCAGGCGGTTCAAACGTTGTAATCTCATTTTGCAGTTGAACGGTGTCCCCAGCTCTCACTGTACCCTTGTTTTCACAGGCATTAGTTTCTGTAGGATACAGACGCTTGGGCTGGGCCAATACCTTTTCCTGTAGTGGAGACACTTGTGCATTACTGTTCCCTATAGCTTCCTTTTGTCTTAACTTTACCACCATCTTTCCCATGGACTGCTTCGGTGACCCAAGTGTTTGTCTTAGGTTTGTAACCCTTTTCTCCAACTTCATCTGATGAACCTCCTGCAGGGCAGCAGTAGAGTTCAATGTAGCATCCCGCTTTAGAGCCTCGAGCTCCTCGCCCAGGTCACGCTTTGGTTTCTCTGCCATATTGCTGTCACTACGCTCAGACTCCAGGTCCTTCCTCAGGTTTGGAAGCTGTCCTTCTGTATTTCTTCGTCACTTTCGGTGCGGGATCCAGCCAACCACCGGGATCTCTCTCGAGCGGTCCCCGCCAATTAGGTCATCCATGCAGCGACTGCCACAGGTACGGAATGTTAGCCAGAACCTCCGGTAGTGTGTACCACATTATCCCCTGCCAATACCAAAAGGTATTTGTCCTGGCCCAGAGGAAGGGGTCGCCAGACCTTTCAAGCACCTGTCCCAGGCCCAGTAGCTACACCAGTGGACTGTGGTAGGCCCAAACCATCGGGATTGCCCAGGACCCTGTCAGGCTCCAGTCACCGGTCCCTATTCTAGGTGTCCCCACTCTATCTACCCCTGTCCAGGACGCTGTCATGGTACCCATCCCCTCTGTCGGTGCTGCTAGTGCTGGCTATGCCTCTCCAAGGAGTGGAGGCTGCGGCCTATCACCCACAGTTTTTACAGATCTCAGAGACTGGGACTTTGGGGACAATTTGGGTTGGTCCAATGACTCAGTGGGAGATACCGGTCTCTATTCGGATACCTCAAGAGGAGTCCCAAAGTTCATTTAAATCCTTTAGGCCTCTCCTTTTTACCCATGTTAGAAGGGTTTTGTTTGCTATCATCGCTGTAAGCAGTGGATGACAGTTTCACTATTAATCTCTACCTTGCATTGATAGTGGTTAATAAATATGTAATCTCTGTGTTGGATTTCCGGTTACAAGCGGATGGATGGTACCCCAAATTCGGTTCCCAGTGAGGACATGGGATTCTTTCACCAAAGGGAGAATGTAGCCCTGCCTGACATATCAGTCTTGGCAAGTACAAGCATTGTCAGGCATAATCCTGGGCTTTCACCACCCTCAGGCAGCCTCCCTGAGTGACAGGAGTGGAGGTGAACTTGGTCTGTGTGCAGCCAATCCGGGTGCAGACCTTGAGCCCTCCCCTTCTGTGCTATGAAGTAAGCTGACAAATTATATTGAGTTCTGAGTCTCTCCCTCTTGGGATAGAGACGTGCCCTCAGCCCCTTAGGGAGCTGAAAGAAACACCAAGCCTCAATCCTGATAGCTGGCCTAGGTACATCCAGAAGCATTGGGGCCTGAGAAGGAGTAAATGTATTCGCTGTATGAAGATCTGCAGTGGCTACAATAAAGAAGGCATTGTTTTATTATCCCTGTCTAAGTCTATTGGGTAGAGGTATGAATTATGAGTTCCACTGTGGTGACTATCTCCAGCCACACTGGAGCCTGCTTTGGATGAAGGAAGGAGCCGCGCTCAGGCGTGACAGGGACAGCAAGGAGGAAGGTGTGTCCCAGGTGCCAGTGTCTCCCGGACTAGGCAGATTACCCCATAGGTCCCAGTCAAGGACCAGAGCCACAGTAGCTTGTTGTCATAGGAAGGCCCAATTAAGGACGCTTCCCTTATATTGTGTGAGTGTTGTGGCACCGTCGGACGGAGGCCACGTGGTGAGCTGTGGCCTGCGGTCTGGGAACAGCCCACAGGCCCCTATTAGACTTTAAGGGAGACACTCCGGCTGGAGCTCCCTCAAGACTGTGAACACCTCTGGTAAGGAGAGAGAGGAGGGATTGGGCAGACACCGCGGTATGGGATCACTTTGCAGGCACTGCTGATCCAGGATCGCCGTATACCATGTCTGGCCTGAGCAGGAAGGGTACCATCATGCACCAACAACTCTCACAGGGTAGGTAAGCGCTACTCCACAAACGCTCTTTGGTGGGCCTGTCGGTGGACCCAGGGTGGTTAGGTGCCCGGGCACCCTCAGTACTGGGGGAACCCCACCGGTGGTGGTAAAACATTGTGTTGGGTCATTGCAATTGATGGGGAAACCGTTATATTATATCTGTGTGTGTGTGTGTTACTTAACACTGTATTGGTTCCTGTGAGGGGTATCCCTGCCTACGTTGGGACTCCCTCCGGTGGAGGCGCTGTACCCGAGAAGGGCGAAAGCCCCCCAGGCTCCCCGTGGCGGAGGCTTAGGCCCTTCTGTGAAGCCACAGGGTAAAGTCAGCAGCGTATAGTTCCCCTGATCTAGGGAAAGGGGATACACATTTATACTGTCGTATGAGGGTTATGCAGTTGTTGATACAGTGCTTTCAGCCATTGTTACGACTGGATACAGGACCAAGTCTAGAAAGTTAGTGCGGGAATATCGGGCTTGATCAGCCGCTTCAGGCACATATAGAATCAGCCCCTCAGACATTTTTTGTTAATTTAATGGTCACTTCAATCAGAAAAAAATTTTCAGTAATGGTATTTTTCCCATAAGATCGACCCCTTCAGTACGAAGGAGGCCCCTCCAGCCACTGAAGATGTAAAACAACAATCTGCCAGGGCTTAAGGCATACCAGATAGTGATCTACAGTAGCAAATGCTTGGAGGAAAGCAATATAAAAATGTGAGCAAAAACTAGGGCAGCCACTCGGTTAATTTATTCTGTGGTTGCAAGCATTAAAATGGTTTTTCTTTTCCCAGGATTGACCCCATACTGATGTCATTTTCAAACAAGGGACCATCATATTCATTCAACAGTAATAGGCACATTGTGGGGGAAATCTGTACACATTACAACATAGTTTTGCAATTAGGGTGAAGATTTTTTAAAGAAGGAATCTCCTCCAGAAGGACTACATGAGATGTAAAGTAGCAGAAATTCTTCCTAATCGGTGTGAAGCAGGGGGTCTCTGGAGCGAAACTGTGTCATTTCAAGCTCCAGGGACCCCCTGATCCCCGAGACACTTACCTCCGTAGGGGGGCCAGTAGCAGGCTCTGGAGTTTAAAGGTCCTGGTTACTTTGGACAATAGAAGCTGCAAGGGATGAAATCTAAAACTGAAATTATGTTCCTCCACACAGCCCAGCCGGGAGCTGCTCCAGCACTCGGAGAAGAAGCAGGGGGTTCCGCTGAGCGAAATTAAGGGCAGTTTCAGCTCCGGGAACTCCTGCGTCAATCCTATAAAATAAAAAAATACATTAAGCAGGCATTGCTGCTTTAATCGAATATAATGTTAGTGTTTTGTCCCGAGCATGTCTATTTGTTTTTGTGTTAAAAATCAACCATAGTAGCATATATTCGGTGAGATTCTTTTTATTTGATTAAATCTGGTGCTGTTTTTTTGGTTGTTGGCACTTTCGATCAACTTTTCGTAGCAGAGCGACTGTAAAGTAAATAAAGGAGTCCAATGTTTTAAGCCACTTAAAGCAAACCGATTTGTTATCTGATATTCACTAATCCCAGACGAAAAAAAAAAAACTAGTTTAGTGAAAAAATAAAACTGCAAAACGGTTATTGCTTATTTGAAAATCGCGGTGATAATCCTTTTTCTGTTCAAACTTGCCCTAAACAATTTCACTGTCAAATTGGCCTGATCATCAATCAGTGAAGGTGTCTAATGATTGCGGGGCTTCTCCTTGCTCTTGCTGCTGATACTTCGTGTCATTTCCGTTGTCCATTGGATGAGTGTTGATCAGGAGTTTTAGGTCATGTGCGAACGTTGTGGACCACAGGTATTCGAAACAGCAGATTCACACTCATACCTCATGCTGCAGAAATACTGTTTTTTTGAGATCTGCGTGTGATAGCAAGATGCTGTGTATAGGGATGCAGGGGAATTAGAGTGTCCAAACAAGAGGTACTCCATTATAAGAACGAGAGAGCATTGGGGTGACACGAGACACAACATGGGAGACTAGATTAGTATGAAAGGAGAGGCCAGGGCTATTTAGTTAGCTCGAAGAGTGGTTCATGCCAAAAACGTTGTGTTCGGCACACGTTCAGATTAGCGAATGAAATAGGAGAAAAACGGTAGCTCTTACATAACCACTTCTAAAACTTCTAAAAAAAAAAGTGACAAACACACGGTTTTTTAACAGCCCAAACCGCAGGTTTGTACTTGGCTTCTAGACGCGGAATAAACCAGAGTGTGTGCTAATCCATACCCCAGCCTGCATTAATGGGTTTGCTGACTATCTGGATTTGTAACTTGCAGACTACAATCTCATCCAATCTTTAGGTGCTGCTTTAATTAAAAAAATAAAAAATAAAATAAATAATATTAAGAAGCATTAGCATTGCGGAGCTACATGAAGAGTAGTTGGCAAAAAATGTTGAGTTTCCCCGTTTGTAAACCAAACCGAACGGAATTATGGGAGCACAGAGAGTACTAAAATAAGCGGTTTACACGCAATGTGGATATGCAGATAACAGGCTTACAAGTATAGCAACGTTGACCAATATGCTATCTAAAGTGCATTTAGATTGTGTATGGTTCACATTTCAGGAGCTTAAGAGCAAGGACCAGGCGACCAGGTGTGTGTGACTGTTGTGTGAAAATAACAGAGAAAAAGGAAACGTGACTGACAAAAAACTAGTTGTTAAAAAGTGAGCAGGACATTTCATCGTGTTACATTTTTTAAAATATGATTTTTTGGGTGATTCGTGGGATGAGTGAAGTGGATGAAATAATAGTGGGCATTCAGGCATGATTTAGGAAATTCATAAAGCTGCTAAACAGCCAGGCAAAGCTTTTTGGACCGTATTATTTAGGCCATAACAATAAAGGCCTATGTGAATAGAGAAGGCAGCAAGGCTTGCTTAATAACAGGTGTCAGCCAAGCCTGTCTACACTTTAAATAGCGGCTAAACCGTTTTCCATTGTACAGGTATATTGTACACTCACTTTTTCATGCATCCATTTTCTATTTGTTCCTTCATATGCTACCTTTTGTACTTTATGTGTCCGGTCTGTATTATAACCAGAAGAAGCCTAAAACTGAAATTATGAAGTTGTGACGGGAGGCCCAAAACTCTATGAAAACCAAGTAGCTCAGCACACCACGTTAATACTAACTGAATGGACAATTACCGTATAAAACAGTAATACACAAAGACTAATACACTTAGAATTCGTCATTATCAACAGGTGGGGGGGGCAGAGAGAATGACGGGAGCGTGGGTCAATGAGGGTACGGGAAACATCATCCTCACACTTACATAGTCCTAGGGCGTTGCCGTCTGTTGCATGTATGTGGTGCCAACTACCTGTCCTAGAACTCGCATTGGAACCTGGCCAGTCACTCCGCCTCAGCAAATGAGTATGGCACCACTATGAGTCTCGCCGACCAGCACATCATCATTCGACCTGTAATAGCAGAGATAGAATACGGCACTACAATTGAAGAAGTGCTACACTGATCTACACAAGTATAACATCCCATACTCCCACACCAAGCGGACGGAGCCTTTATGATGACCCTGGAGGAAAAGACGTGGAGTCTGACCACGAGCTATTGATCGGATGAGTCTTGGGATCGCGGAAGTATGATCGGTAATAACCAAGACCTAGGTACTTGAAAGCCCACGGAAACACATCCCCTCCATTCTCTTCCACGCAGTGCTATGCACTGAACCTCTCCTAACGTATGGGACAGGCCTTACTACTCAATATTGAAGGTACTGACGGGTGTATTCAGCCTGTTCCTCAGTACCAGAAGTATGTCACGTAGCCCACTGTCCACGGGGATCGGCTGGACTTCGTCACCGCAAGGTGGACGATGGTCCCGGCAGGTGCGCCCCCACACACCCTATCGGCAGAGCGCGCGGTGTTCGGCATAAGAACACACACTCCATCAACATCACACACACACCCCCCACCTCCCGCCGAGGTAATACCTTAAACCGCCGCCCCCCCTGTGCCTCCAAACCCGTGCCTCCGCGCCTCAACCCCTTGGCCTCCCATACCAGCGCCTTGCCCCTCCTTCCACATTGCTCAAGATCACACCCGGGCGCTGAGGAATGCGGGGGAGCGGCCCGCAAAGGGGACACAGCGGGAGGGGCGGCAGACAACACACAGGCCGGCCGAGGGACCACGACACACAGGGCCGCCGCTGGACACGACAAAAGGCCGCCAGGCGGGGACACGAACACAAGGCCGCCCGGGGACACGACACACAGGGCCGCGCGGGGACACGACACACAGGCCGCCGCGGGAACGACACACAGGCGCCGCGGGACACGACACACAGGTCTCCACACTCCCAACCCCCTCTCACACTCGGTGGCGTGGAACATCACAAAAAGCACACTCCCCCGGTCACCAACTCCAGCCTCACGCAATACAGGCTGGAATGCAAAAGAAAACAAAAACAGGCTAACGTAAACAGACTGGAGTAGGCCCACCCACAAAAAAAAAAAAAAAAAAAAAAGGGCACGCAAAACAAAACAAAAAAAATCTTCCACCCCACCCACCCTTCCCACCCCCCCCCCCTTCCCCCCCTCTTCACAACCAAACCACCCCCTACTGTACATTGTACTGACATTGTACATGTTGACCTGTTTGTCCCCCCACTACATGTACATTGACTGTGATTTGTTTTCCCCCCCCTACCCACTACATGTACATTGTACTGGTTTGTCCCCCCCTTCCCCCTACATGTACCATTGTACTGCTGTTTGTACCCCCTCCCCCCATACATGGTACATTGTACTGCTACTTGTCCCCCCTCCCCACCTAATGTACATTGTACTGCTGTTTGTCCTCCGCCCTCCCCCTACATGTACATTGTACTGCGGTTTCTCCCCCCCCCCTCCCCACTACATGTACATTGTTACTGCTGTTTGTGCCCCCCCCCCCTCCCCCCTACATGTACATTGGTACTGAGGGTTTGTCCTCCCCCCCCCCCCCCCCCCCCCCTACATGTACATTGTACCTGTGTTGTCCCTCCCCCTCCCCTACATGTACATTGTACTGCTGGTTGTCCCCCCCCCCTACATGTACATTGTACTACTGTTTGTCGTCCCCCCCCTCCCCTACATGTACATTGTATGTGTTTGTCCCCCCTCCCCCTGTACATTGTACTGCTGTTTGTCCCCCCCCCTCCCCCTACATGTAATTGTACTGGTGTTTGCTTACAAACAATTTTTGGACAACAACTACATCAGATCATTTCACGCAATTACATCCCGGGCAACCGCGGTCTCTCAGCTAGTAAACTATAAAGACACTGGTGGGTAGGGTAAGAGGGCAACGTTCAGGGTAGGAACCCTTCTGGCCCGTTCCCTGGGTCCAAAGGAACCTCAAGGCACTCCCTTGGCCTTGTCCCCCTGTTAAGACACATAAATGCAGCTAAACAAAGCCACAAGATGTGCAGTATATAAAATGCCCATGCAACAGCACCCGCAGTAAAGGTAAGTATATAGGGGAAAGCAAACCGTCCTTATTTTCAGTGGTTCACAGGCTGTGTAGCAAAACTGAGAATAAGGACGGTTTGCTTTCCCCTATTACTTACCTTACTGCGGGTGGCTTTCATGGCATTTTTATATGACGAGTATCTTGTGGCTTTGTTTAGCTTGCATTTATGTGTCTTACAGGGGGGACAAGGGGCCAAGGAGAAGTACCTGAGGTTCCTTTGGAACCAAGGGGGGAAAGGGCCAGAAGAAAGGGTTCCTACCGAAACGTTGCCCCTCTTACCCTACCCCAGGTGTCTTATATGTTATTGTTTTCTTTTCCCGTACCATCATTTGTACCCACACTCCCTTCCCTCTGTATCTCTCTTCCCCCCCCCCACTTGTGTGATAATTGGAAATGTATACTTTGCATAAGCAGTCAGTTAGCATTCCAATTTTGTGTATTTATCTTTTATTTACGTGATTAAATTTGTGGCTTTTCTGAGACTCATCTACGTTTTTCAATTTAATGAGTGTGCTGAGTAACTTTGGGGTTTTTGGTGTGTGTAGTGTTTGGCATCATCGTGGGAGGAAGTGGCCAGACAAGCAAACCAGCATCTGCTGCCAATTCCTCACTTCTGTCTGGTCACGTTGTTCACATTTACCCTGCTATTTGCCACTCTTGTCTTTCCCATTGTACCATACCACAGATCCACGAGAGTTTGTGAACTGACCACTGTTTACAGTCCCAGCCTGTGCCGCTATGCTTGGGAAGAACGTTTTGCTTAGTTTAGTCTTGGTCGTCTTCAGAATCCACCTGACTGGCCAGTTTATCTGACACGGGCACATCCAACCAGGCATTGGCTGATATGTAATGTGGGGTAAGTTTGTCCTGCCCATAGACTATCTGGCATTTATACCTCATGGTGACATGTGGCTATAACTAACCTGCCGTGGCCTGATTTTAGTTGACTCACAGGGTGTGTAAGTCCCCACTACCATGAGTGTAACCTGGGAGGTATAATTCATGGAATGAAACCCGTAACTCTCTTACACCTTTCAAAGAATTTGATCCAGATCCCAAAACTATAACTCTACCTTGGGCCAGAGGTTGGTACTAAGTGTAGTGTGGGCCAGCACGCCATGTACCTTTTATTACATGTTTGTAGTTTCCTATATACACCTATATTTAAACTATTTAGTTTAAATAGCCGGTGAACTGCATGAGTATTGTGTAATGCTACCCACTGTATTTTAGATTTTAATGTTTTTAGGTGGGTATTCAGGTGAATTGTGGCCTCCGGATTATTAGTTGGCCCCAACGTTTCATAAACCACAGTTATTGTTGTAGTGGTCACAGCTCTTGCGAAAGCCTATGCCATCCTGGTAATGAGTGATGTATCTTATGGAGAGAGTAGGTTTGTATTCTGCTGATGGGAGCTGACCACGGTGCTCTCAGGTGTCTCATTGAAGGTGGCACGCTACCTTTTGTTTTGTTCTTGGCGTTGCCAGTGCTGAATTATTTGCGGTCTGAGGATCAAGGTGCTCTGTTAGTTCTTTTCACCAGTTACATACATTTTTAGTGCCAGTGGTGAGGGCTATTAACCTGACACCCTGTGTGTTTATACATATTCAAGGGATTCATAAATACTCCAAAAATGGACGATTGAGTGTGGTTTTTTTTTGTATTGGGACTTTGACAATTTCATTACTTTAAGGATGCATGTTGATGAGTTTCGGGTCAGAATCGATGTACATTTCGCAATTAACCATTTTGTCAAGGGAAGTCATTTTTCACCCATTGTTACTTATTGTGAAAACTTCTGCCAGCAGCACAGCAGGCTGTCACCAACAGCTTAAGACCGTGATCATAGCCGTGAACAGCCTTTAAAACCACCCCCAGGGTATATACTGGCACTCTTCCAGATGTCAGTGGTTCTCTCCCCTCCCCCTGTTGAGTGGGAAACATCTACCCTGTATCCCAGCAGGGGATTACAGGAGGGAGCTCAGGAGGAGCCTACATGGGCCTCAAGCCCTGGAGGTGCCCTCAGGGGAATGTGAAGCAGTGCAGTGGGAGCTGGAAATGCAATTAAACCTAGTTTAAACCTAAGCATGTGTGGTTAAAGTCTGGATCAACTAAGAAGTGTAAGCATATGACCATCTGGTCATCACAGGATCCTAGCTGGCTGGAGGCGCTTGTCTACAGAGATGAACCAACACTGAAAACCTGTCCTGATATCTCCCACACTACCGCAGAGTACTCAGAGCCTCCTGTTCAAACTAAAGAGGCATGCACCACCACCAGCAACACCAGGTAGCCGAAGATCTCACTTAGGGTGGGGGGAACAGGCGTCCAAATGGAGGCGCTCCTGAGATCAGCACAGGACAGGTTTTCACAGCAGAGGCAATCCATAGGAAGCAGGCACACTTTCAGTCTCAGTCCTAAAGAAGGATGGAAGGGTGTGGGGGGGGGGGGCGGGGGCCCGTGTAGCTTTACGGGACTACCTTGCCAGCTAACAGGGGCCCAACTTCCCCACCAGGGAGCTACAGCCTGTGCCTCCCAATGGGGTGTCCTGTGTTGGAGCAACGGATGCTACAGTCTGGTTCTTAGTCACCCTGCGGACTGGCATATAGGGCGTCTGGAAAGGCCTGTCTTGATTGCTGGGTTATAGTGTCAGGGTCAGCGGGGTGGAGGTAGTTGCCCCAGGGAAGTTGTTTAGGTCTCCAGGTGGATAGGGGCAATTAGATTGTATTTTTTATTGTTATGTTGATTGCAACAGAGGACAAGGATGGTGATGAGGATGAGACAGCCTTCACCCGGTAGGGTAAGTGCAAGTTTTATTTACTTCATGCTGGCTGGTTATGTTTTATTTAAAGGGCAAATGCACTATTATCCATGTCTGGATAATAGTAATTTTACCATTACAGTACTGTATGTATTGGAGGTAGGGGGCGGGGGAGGGGGCTTTTGTACTTATTTGAATGTATTGCACTGCAATTATTTTTCGAACAGGATGATACCGGAGGCCGGCGGGAATCTGCGGACACCACCCAGAGGCCCTCAGACACCCGCGGGGACCCCCGCCGCCTTAATATCAATCCTGTGCAAAAAAAAAAGGTTTTTATGCATCTTGCAATATTTTTAGCACAGCCTTAGCTGGCGAAAATATGAGAGAGTTTAAAGTACTCTAAGCTAATCACTGTTTGGGAATGTGTATATAGACATGTCCTGCCACAAAGTATAATAGTTAGCCAGTGTTGTCGTTATTCGACAGAAAGAACTCCATTTAGAACAAGAGGAAAGACAGAGTGTCAGAGTTCATGCTAATAGTCTTGTATCTGACCTTTATAACACTGGCGCTCCACTTTCTAATCGCTTGTGGTGTGATCGGGGCAAGACTTATGGCCATGTTTTGTTAAACTGTGTTATTACATAAGACTCCTTCCTGCACTAGGCACCTCGAGTTGCAGCCCATTTAAGTGAATGATCTAGATTCTAGATAGAGTGTGTCCTATGGCTTGGTAGCGCTTAGTAAATATGTCAAACATATATTGCGTTAACACAACCAATATTGTCATGAAAACTGCATGCAAATTAGTTTTTTTTTAGTAGTGATAGTTCTGCAGAGATGATTTTATTGAATATGTTAGAATTCATGATTCGGAACAAACTGTCTTCCTTTATAGGTAATCGGTGCACTGATGTTCTCAACTTTAATGAACAGGCTCTATAAATGTCATTAGGAGAAATTAGGAAACAAATTAAATGACACATATAATAATTATGTGCAGTGGTGTTTCCGTAGGGAAAAAGGTGCTGAAACCATTAGCAAAGAAAATAATTGTATATAAAAACTGTAATAAATAAAGTCCGCTTTAATAAGAAATGTTTATAGGAAAATGAAGTCACCCACACACAAATTAAGTGTGCCAGGCTATTTGGTAATAATTTCATAATCTCTATAGGAAAAGGTGCCAGAAGTCGTTCCGAGTTCAAATATAGCCCTGGTTGTGTGCAACAAATCCTGTGTTTCTCTAATCTTTAAAAATGTTTACCAGTGGTCCAACATTGTGGTGGCATAAAGCTTCCTGGCTAATATTTAAATGTAAGTTCCTTATTGCTAATATTTAAATGTAAGTTCCTTATTGTGCAAGTGATGCAGCTACAAGCGGAAATGTAAAATTGCTATGGGCCAATCACAATTTCAATTGCTTGATACTGTAGACCCTCAAGAATCAGTGTGTATAGACCCATTCACCGGCCAACAGGACATGTGTGAGTCCGGTGAAATACAAACAAAGCAATCTTCCTACATACAAGGCAATATCATAATTTACATTAATCTGATGTGCTTAGCTAGAATTAAGCACCTATTATATTACTCAATATATGTTAGCATTCACGTGGGAGTTTATTGATGTCAATTCAATGCTGCTGAAGGTTTCTGCTTCCTTTTTTTGTATTAAATAATAATCATTAGAGTACAGTTGAGGACTGTGAGGAAGGAAAGTGGACGCTCGCCTAATAAAGGGTTTGGGAACCAGTCCAGCACCCCCCTGACCTCTGTGTACAGGTGAATGTAGCTCTTGTAATATGGAGTTTGTGATATAGCACCCTTTTTGTACATGTCACCGTCCGGCCGCTCTCTCTCCTCCAGCCGCACATTCTTTCTCCAGGCAGCTGGAGATCCATGGGGACTGCTGCTTTGTCTCTTCAGCTGGGGGTGTCGTCCGGCCACTGCTATACCCCACCGCCTGCCTGCACAGTGAAATGGGGACACTTGGTCGCGGAGCCGTTTTACCGGCATTTGGCTGGCAGGGGGACCCTTCGCCGCAGCCGCTTGGACGAGAAGGTAAGTTGTGAGGGTAGGGGTTAGTTTTGAGTAGGGGGTTAACTTTAGGGGCTTTTAGCTTAGGGTAGGCGGGTAAACTTTACGGGTTTATTGGTTACGGTTAAGGGGATATCTTTTAGGGGTTTTAGGTTAAGGTTTTTAGGGTAGGAGGTAATGTTTAGTAGATTAGGGGGTTTTAGGGTAAGTGCTAAGGTGTAGTGACTTGGTCTTGGAGCGAAGCGGCGGCGGTGGAGGATACTGCGGGCGAGGTCACTGCGGGGAAACCGGCAGAGATTGGTCATGGCAACTGGCCGAGACCAAATGTCCTAGACAGCTGCACAGTACTTTCGCGGTCCAGACCACACAGGGTTCCAGATCTCGGCAAGCCGCAAGCAATGTGCAGGTAAGGACCCATTCTTTATCTACATCCAGGCCTGGCCACGCTACACGCCCACATCCCGGACACGCCCCTCTGCTGTCAGTGGTATTATACTCTACATCCCACCTCAGTACAGGGGACTGGTCTGGTCGCAGGCTGCACAGCGTGACACTGACCCACTCTTCATCTTCTGCAATGGTCCCTCAATGAGTAATATCTCCCCTCACTCTGTCCCAATATACCATCTGTCACGGGCAGCAACACTTGTGAGCACGTGACTTATATATGCAACCAGGGATAATACACGCAGCAAAATACAACCAATTCACCTTTTGCTGCGCAAGTTACTTCCAATTAGTCAATATAAACCTTACTCAATTGTACTTTATCGCTGCAAACACCCAAGAAATGCAGCAAATATGTAAATACATAATAATATAATATATATAATATATAATATATATATATATAATATATAATATATATAGATACATATATATAATATACATACAGTATGTAAGCGCTGCTTCCATCCCCTACCCTCCCCCCCCTCCCCCCCCATTTTCTCCGGTGCAAGCGCCTCCATCAAAGAGGCTCCAGTTGGATGGAGATAGTCACCACAGTGGAATATATATATATATATATATATATATATATATATATATATATATGTATTTACATATTTTGCCTGCATATTTCTTGGGTGGTTGCAGCGGATAAGAGTACAATTGAGTAAGGGTTTAATATTGACTAATTGGAAGTAACTTGCGCAGCAAAAAGGTGAATTGGTTAGTTTTGCTGCGTGTATTATCCCTGGTTGCATATATAAGTCACGTGCTCACAAGTGTGCTGCCCGTGACAGATGGTATATTGGGACAGAGTGAGGGGAGATATTACTCACTTTGATTGGGCAGACCACCCCCCCCTCACTCACCCGTACCACCACCACCGACCACACCACCCCCCTCAACGTAGGGTGCGGGCGCCTGCACCATAGAAGGGTGCTGCACGGACTGCGGGGGGGCAAGTCCTGCTTCCGAGATATGGCGCTGCATGGGACTGCGTGGGGCGGGGCCTGCGCCCGAGAAGGCACCGCTGAACGCCGCACGGGACTGAACGTGTGTGTGTGTGTGTGTGACAGTGTGTGTGTGTGGTTTGTGTTTGTGTGTGTTGTGGTGTGTGTGTGTGGTGTGTGTGTCGTGTGTGTGTGTGTGTTTGTTGGTGTGTTGTGTGTGTGTGTGTGTGTGGTGTTTGTGTGTTGTGTGTGATACTGTGTGTGCTCCTTGTCCCCCTCCTGTCCCTGTCCCCCCCTTCCTGTCCACTTTCCCCCCTCCACTGTCCACTGTCCCCCCCCCTCCTTTCCTGCCTGTCCCCCCCCCCCTCCTGTCCACTGTCCCCCCCCCCCTCCTGTCCCGCTGTCCCACCCCCCCTCCTGTCCCTTCTCCCCCCCCCCCCTCCTGTCCACTGTCCCCCCACCCCTCCTGTCCCACTTTCCCCCCCCTCCTGTCCACTGTCCCGCCCCCTCCTGTCCTCCTGTCTCCCCCCCCCCTCCTGTCCACGTGTCCCCCCCGCCCTTCCATGTCCACTGTCCCCCCTCCTTTCCACTGCCCCCCCCCCTCCTGTCCACTCTTCCCCCCTCCTTCCACTGTCCCCCCACCCCCCCTCACTGTCCCACCCCTGCCCTTCCCCCCCCCCTCCTGTCCACTGTCCCCCCCCCCTCCTTGTCCCCCCCCCTCCGTCCACTCCGCCCTCCCCTCTGGGGGGGGGGGGGGGAAGAATGGAGAAAAGTGGGGAGCACGAAAAAGGGGGAGAGAAGGGAGCCAGGAAATTTAACTCACGGGCAACGCCGGGTGCTCTCTCACTATAATACAATATATCAGCAAGTGAATATGTTTCAAGGTTAAGTGTTCATGACATAGTCCGCACGTGTAACCTAATCGGTTAGTTTCCCAACCACTTTCGGGGGGGGGGGGGGTTTTCTCTCTTTACTATACCAGTTAAAACTTTCCCTTTGGGGCAATTACCAGGCCTTCTTGGCCTGCAGACCTGATACTTTCGCTAACCCCCTTTGTCTTGTGCCAGTTTGGCTCTCTCTTGTGAAGACAGCTACTTACCGCATTAGGGGGATTGCTTTTGGGCCTTCCTCCATCAGCGTACCTTCGTGTTGAGACTAGAGGCCGTCCATTTCACCACAATTCTCTTATATAATATCTAGAGGTCGTCTTGAGACCATAGTGTCTCCTAATCACTTCAGGTTATACTAACCAGAATCCAGAGGGCCAACCCTGCATGGGCATTGAAAATCTAAAGTCGAATGGCCGTGGGGGGGACAGGCTTGGTATTTGTGTCCCAAATGCGAGAGTTACGGTATACTTGCTCAAACCCTGTTTCCCCTGGGTCTCAATATAGACTTCGATTTTGCACGTTTTCTGAAGATCCTTAGAAAATTATAATGTCTTTTTCATCATTTTTCCATTTTGATATGAGTTTTTTATCTTTTAACACTGAGTGATATTATTACTCAATTTGTAATTATCTTAGTATTGATTTTTAACGAACGTTTATGTGTTGTTTAGGACTTTTTTTTTGACCCCATCAGCTTATCATTAAGTGTTAGCTGTATTTGTCCTGACAGCACTATCTCATTACATTGTCTCCGCCCATTTGTGGGCAGTTTATGTACCTTGCCTGTATGTAGTAATTAGTTTTACTAAGCTCCACCATCCCCTGAGAAGTGACACATGGTAGGGAGGAGGAGCTTAGTACAGTGCATGTGAGCCGAACAACCGCTGCGTCCATCCGGAGCTGGAGAGGTGACCCGCGCGCCGCTGACATCATCAATCGTGCGTGACAGTGATTGTCTCCGTTCCCTGCCTGGCTGGATACAGGTTGCATCCGAAGCAGCAACCCCTTTGCCCTTACATATTGTAATGTGGGTAGTGCGGCTTTTTTATATTGTTATTAAAGTGTATGTGCATAGTACCCTAGTCTGCTCTATTTTCTTTTGCACATTGGCTTTTGCGGTGTATGCTGCTCCCGCGAGGTGTGCCATCCAGTGTAAGGAGAATCTTCCTGTGAACACACGAGGGGTCCGTAGATATCGAGGTGGGAGAAGGAGCCTGCAACAGATTCTCTCCCTTGAACCAACAAGAATATTCTTGTAAGTGGGGATTTTCCCATATTTTGGTTAGAGCTTTGTGGTCATAATACTGAGCAATGTTGGTGTGTCTTTGTTCTTAAGTGATTACAATACCACCTAGAATCGATTCTCTGAGGACTATTGATTCCATTCAGAACCCCCGTTGGTGCAATTACTCATCTACCGGGACTGTTATTTCCCATCCAGGACTGTCTTTGGGATATGGTATTGTGGTCATCAACCTTTTAGCGCGCGGGATACTGCTTGTATATGTATTTTGTTAACTAGATTTGGAACGTTCCTATGTTTTTGTTCCCCCTTGGCTGCATTTTGTATTTGCACTTATCAAGAAGTTTGTTTTAGTGTATTCACATTTTTTCACATATTATTCATTGGATCGGCACTGATAGAGAGTGTTTTTTTTTAGTTGTTTTGTTCATATTTGTTTGTTCTCACCACAAGTTCTCTGTTAGGTTCCACACCATTTAGCTTCAGTATTTCAGCTTGGCGGGATTCTCTCATTAACCCAAGTGCCCCCCCCATGACGCCTCTCTATTACAGTCGGCAGACTCGCCGGATTGGGTCTTTCATTTCTTGATCTCTTAACTTACTACTCCGACACGCCCCTCATGGCAAGGAATCCACTTTGGGTTCCCATGGGCACTGCAGTCACGCTTACCAGAGCGCATCACTGCTCAGGCGGGTTCAAAACGTTGTAATCTCATTTTGCATTTGAACGGTGTCCCCAGCTCTCACTGTACCCTTTGTTTTCACAGGCATTATTTCTGTAGTGATACAGACGCTTGGGCTGGGCCAATACCTTTTCCTGTAGTGGAGACACTTGTGCATTACTGTTCCCTATAGCTTCCTTTTGTCTTAACTTTACCACCATCTTTCCCATGGACTGCGTCGGTGACCCAAGTGTTTGTCTTAGGTTTGTAACCCTTTTCTCCAACTTCATCTGATGAACCTCCTGCAGGCAGCAGTAGTTCAATGTAGCATCCCGCTTTAAGACCTCGAGCTCCTCGCCCCAGGTCACGCTTTGGTTTCTCTGCCATATTGCTGTCACTACCTCTCAGACTCCAGGTCCTTCCTCAGGTTTGGAAGCTGTCCTTCTGTATTTCTTTCTCGTACTTTCGTTCGGGATCCAGCCAACCACCGGATCTCTCTCGAGCGGTCCCCGCCAATTAGGTCATCCATGCAGCGACTGCCACAGGTACGGAATGTTAGCCAGAACCTCCGGTAGTTGTGTACCACATATCCCCTGCCAATACCAAAAGGTATTTGTCCTGGCCCAGAGGAAGGGGTCGCCAGACCTTTCAACACCTTGTCCCAGGCCCAGTAGCTACAACCAGTGGACTGTGGTAGGCCCAAACCATCGGGATTGCCCAGGACCCTGTCAGGCTCCAGTCACCGTCCCTATTCTAGGTGTCCCCCACTCTATCTAACCCCCTGTCCAGGACGCTGTCATGGTACCCATCCCCTCGTCGGTGCTGCTAGTGCTGGCTATGCCTCTCCAGAGTGGAGGCTGCGGCCTATCACCCCAGTTTTTAACAGATCTCAGAGACTGGACTTTGGGACAATTTGGGTTGGTCCAATGACTCATGTGGAGATACCGGTCTCTATTCGGATACCTCAGAGGAGTCCCAAATTCATTTAAAATCCTTTAGGCCTCTCCTTTTTACCCATGTTAGAAGGGTTTTGTTTGCTATCATCGCTGTAAGCAGTGGATGACAGTTTCACTATTAATCTCTACCTTGCATTGATAGTGGTTAATAAAATATGTAATCTCTTGTGTTGGATTTCCGGTTACAAGCGGATGGATGGTACCCCAAATTTCGGTTCCCAGTGAGCATGGGATTCTTTCACCAAAGGGAGAATTTAGCCCTGCCTGACATATCAGTCTTGGCAAGTACACAGCATTGTCAGGCATAATCCTGGCTTTCAACCCAACCCTCAGGCAGCCTCCCTGAGTGACAGGAGTGGAGGTGAACTTGGTCGTGTGCAGCCAATCCGGGTGCAGACCTTGAGCCCTCCCTTCTGTGCTATGAAGTAAGCTGACAATTAATTGAGTTCTGAGTCTCTCCCCTCTTGGGATAAGACGTGCCCTCAGCCCTTAGGGAGCTGAAAAACACCAAGCCTCAATCCTGATAGCTGCCTAGGTACATCCAGAAGCATTGGGGCCTGAGAGGAGTAAATGTATTCGCTGTATAAGATCTGCAGTGGCTACAATAAAAGGCATTGTTTTATTATCCCTGTCTAAGTCTATTGGTAGAGGTTAGAATTATGATTCCACTGTGGTGACTATCTCCACCACACTGGAGCCTCTTTGGATGAGGCGCTTGCACCGGAGAAAATGGGGGGGAGGGGGGGGAGGGTAGGGGATGGAAGCAGCGCTATACATACTGTATGTATATCATATATATTGTTCTATATATATCTATATATCTAATATATATCATAATATATATATCTATATATATCTATATTATTATCTGTAACTCTTTGAGGGACCATTGCAGAAGATTAATATGTGTCATGTCCACGCTGTGCAACAGACCTGCGACCAGACCAGTCCCCTGTACTCGAGGTGGGATGTAGAGGTATATCCGACTGACCATTCAGAGTGGCGGTCCGGGAGGTGGCTTAGTGCGTGGCGCAGGCCTGGTTGTAGATAAAGAATGGTCCTATCCTGCACATTTGCTGGCGGCTTGCCGAGATCTGGAACCCTGTGTGGTCTCGGACTGGCCGCTAAAGTCACTGTGACGAGTGTCAGGACATTGGTCTCGGCCAGGTTGGCCCATGGACCAAATCTCTTGGCCTTTTCTCCCCGCCAGTGACCTCCGCCCAGGTAATCCCTCCCCCCAAGCCTCCTCCTTTCGGCTGCCATTGCAAGTCCTACAACCCTTAGCCTCCCCTAAAGACCCCCTAATCTAACATTACCCCACTCCTAACCTCTAAAAACCTTACCACCCCCTACCCAACCTCCTCCTCACGACCGATTCCCCTTAACCTTCACCAACTCAACCTCATTAACCGCCTCACCATATCGAAGCCCTAAGTTAACCACCCTACTCTTAAATACTACCCCTACCTCAAACTTACCTTCTTCTCGTCCAGGTCCAATGTCCGCTGTCGGCGAAGGGTCCCCCTGCCCCAAATGTCCGTAAAAGGAAACCACGCCTGCCCTCGCCAAGTGTCCCCATTTCACTGTGCGGCCTGGTTGGTTCAGGCTGGCGACGACCCCCCAGCTGAAGAGACAAAAGCAGCAGTAGTCCCATGGATCTCCAGCTGCTGGAGAAAGAAGTGTGCGCTGGAGGAGAGAGCGGCCGGACGGTGACATGTACAAAAGGGGCTATATTCACAAAGCTCCATATTACAAGAGCTACAATTCACCTGTACACAGAGGTCAAGGGGGGTGCTGGACTGGTTCCCAAACCCTTTATTAGGCGAGCGCCACTTCCTTCCGTCACAGTCCTCATACTGTAGCTCTAATGATTATTATTTAGATACAAAAAAAGGAAGCAGAACCTTCGCAACCAGCATTGAATTGACATCAATAAACTCCCACTCACGTGAATGCAACATATATTATGTAAATATAATAGGTGCTTAATTCTATGCTAAGCACATCAGATTAATGTAAAATTATGATATTGCCTTGTATAGTAGAAAGATTGCTTGGTTTTTGTATTTCACAGCCGGTATCCATCTGTTCCTTGGGATGGGTCTATAACACTGATTCTTGAGGTCTACTATCACGCAATGGAAATTGTGATTTTGCGCCCATAGCAATTTTTACATTTCGCTTGTAGCTGCCATCAACTTGCAACAATAAGGAACTCTACATTTAAATATTAGCCAATAAGGAACTTACATTTAAATATTAGCCAGAAGCTTTATTGCCACCACAGATGTTGACACTGGTAACCTTATTAAAATTAGAGAAACACAGGATTTGTTGCACATACCAGGGCTATATTTGAACCGGAACCGACTTCTTCGGCCCCAAAATATATATATATATATATATATATATATATATATATATATATATGTATTTACATATTTTGCCTGCATATTTCTTGGGTGGTTGCAGCGGATAAGAGTACAATTGAGTAAGGGTTTAATATTGACTAATTGGAAGTAACTTGCGCAGCAAAAAGGTGAATTGGTTAGTTTTGCTGCGTGTATTATCCCTGGTTGCATATATAAGTCACGTGCTCACAAGTGTGCTGCCCGTGACAGATGGTATATTGGGACAGAGTGAGGGGAGATATTACTCATTTGAGGGACCATTGCAGAAGATGAAGAGTGGGTCAGTGTCACGCTGTGCAGCCTGCAGACCAGACCAGTCCCCTGTACTGAGGTGGGATGTAGAGTATACGCACTGACAGCAGAGGGGCGTGTCCGGGATGTGGCGTAGTAGCGTGGCCAGGCCTGGATGTAGATAAAGAATGGTCCTTACCTGCACATGTGCTGCGGCTGCCGAGATCTGGAACCTGTGTGGTCTGGACCGCTAAAGTACTGTGCAGCTGTCTAGGACATTTGGTCTCGGCCATGTTGCCATGACCAAATCTCTGCCGGTTTCCCCGCCAGTGACCTCGCCGCAGGTATCCTCCACCGCCGGCCGCTTCGCTGCCAAGACAAGTCACTAACCTTAGCACTTACCCTAAAACCCCCTAATACTAACATTACCTCCTACCCTAAAAAACCTTAACCTAAAACCCCTAAAAGATATCCCCTTACCGTAACCAATAAAACCCGTAAAGTTAACCGCCTACCCTAAATGCTAAAAGCCCTAAAGTTAACCCCCTACTCTAAAACTAACCCCTACCCTCAAACTTACCTTCTCGTCCAAGCGGCTGCGGCGAAGGGTCCCCCTGCAGCCAAATGCCGGTAAAACGGCCGCGACCAAGTGTCCCATTTCACTGTGCAGGCAGGCGGTGGGGTATAGCAAGTGGCCGGACACGACCCCCAGCTGAAGAGACAAAAGCAGCAGTCCCATGGATCTCCAGCTGCTGGAGAAAGAAGTGTGGCGGCTGAGGAGAGAGAGCGGCCGGACGGTGACATGTACAAAAAGGGGCTATATATCACAAAGCTCCATATTACAAGAGCTACAATTCACCTGTACACAGAGGTCAGAGGGGGTGCTGGACTGGTTCCCAAACCCTTTATTAGGCGAGCGCCACTTCCTTCCGTCACAGTCCTCATACTGTAGCTCTAATGATTATTATTTAGATACAAAAAAAGGAAGCAGAAACCTTCAGCAGCAGTGAATTGACATCAATAAACTCCCGACGTGAATGCTAACATATATTGATGTAAATATAATAGGTGCTTAATTCTAGCTAAGCACATCAGATTAATGTAAAATTATGATATTGCCTTGTATAGTAGGAAAGATTGCTTGGTTTGTATTTCACGCGGACTCACAATGTCCTGTGGCCGGTGAATGGGTCTATACACTGATTCTTGAGGGTCTACGTATCAAGCAATTGGAAATTGTGATTTGGCCCATAGCAATTTTTACATTTCCGCTTGTAGCTGCATCACTTGCACAATAAGGAACTTACATTTAAATATTAGCCAATAAGGAACTTACATTTAAATATTAGCCAGGAAGCTTTATGCCACCACAGATGTTGGACACTGGTAAACATTATTAAAGATTAGAGAAACACAGGATTTGTTGCACATAACCAGGGCTATATTTGAACTCAGGAACCGACTTCTGGCACCTTTTCCTATAGAGATTATGAAATTATTACCAATGAGCCTGGCACACTTAATTTGTGTGTGGGTGACTTCATTTTCTATAACATTTCTTAATTAAAGCGGACTTTATTTATTACAGTTTTATATACAAATTTATTTTCTTTGCTAATGGTTTCAGCACCTTTTTCCCTACGGAAACACCACTGCACATAATTATTATATGTGTCATTTAATTGTTTCCTAATTTCTCCTAATGACATTTATAGAGCCTGTTCATTAAAGTTAGAGAACATCAGTGCACAGATTACCTGATAAAGGAAGACAGTTTGTTCCGAAATCATGAATTCTAACATATTCAATAAGAATCATCTCTGCAGAACTATCACTACTAAAAAAAAAACTAATTTGCATGCAGTTTTCATGACAATATTGGTGTGTTTAACGCAATATATGTTTGACATATTTACTAAGCGCTACCAAGCCATAGGACACCTCTATCTAGAATCTAGATCATTCACTTAAATGGGCTGCAACTCGAAGGTGCCTAGTGCAGGAAGGAGTCTTATGTAATAACACAGTTTACAAAACATGGGCCAATAAGTCCTTGCCCCGATTCACACCACAAGCGGAATAGGAAAGTGAGCGCCAGTGTTATAAAGGTCAGATACAAGACTATTAGCATGAACTCTGACACTCTGTCTTTCCTCTTGTTCTAAATGGAGTTCTTTCTGTCGAATAACGACAACACTGGCTAACCTATTATACTTGTGGCAGGACATGTCTATATACACATTCCCAAACAGTGATTAGCTTAGAGTACTTTAAAATCTCTCAATATTTTGTCGCCAGCTAAAGGCTGGTGCTAAAAATATTGCAAGATGCATAAAAACCTTTTTTTTTTGCACAGGATTGATATTAGAGGCCGGCGGGGGTCCCCGCGGGTGTCTGAGGGCCTCTGGGTGGTGTCCGCAGATCCCCGCCGGCCTCCGGTATCAATCCTGTTCAGAAAAATAAATTGCAGTGCAATACATTCAAATAAGTACAAAAGCCCCCTCCCCCCGCCCCCTACCTCCAATACATACAGTACTGTAATGGGTAAAATTACTATTATCCAGACATGGATAATAGTGCATTTGCCCATTTAAAATAAAACATAAACCAGCCAGCATGAAGTAAATAAAACTTGCACTTACCCCTACCAGGGTGAAGGCTGTCCTCATCCTCATCACCATCCTTGTCCTCTGTTGGCATCAACATAACAATAAAAAATACAATCTAATTGCCCCTATCCACCTGGGAGACCTAAACAACTTCCCTGGGGCAACTACTCCCACCCCGCTGAACCCTGACACTATACCCAGGCAATCAAGACAGCCTTTCCAGACGCCCTATATGCCAGTCCGCAGGGTGACTAAGAACCAGGACATGTAGCACGTTGCTCCAACACAGGACACCCATTGGGGAGGCACAGGCTGTAGCTCCCTGGTGGGGAAGTTGGGCCCCTGTTATGGCAGGCAGGAGTCCCGTAAAGCTACACGTGCCCCCGCCCCCCCCCCCCACACCCTTCCATCCTTCTTTAGGACTGAGACTGAAAGTGTGCCTGCTTCCTATGGATTGCCTCTGCTGTGAAAACCTGTCCTGATGCTGATCTCAGGAGCGCCTCCATTTGGAGCACCTGTTCCCCCACCCTAAGTGAGATCATTCGGCTACCTGGTGTTGCTGGTGTGGTGCATGCCTCTTTAGTTTGAACAGGAGGCTCTGAGTACTCTGCGGTAGTGTGGGGAGATATCAGGACAGGTTTTCAGGGTGGTTCATCTCTGTAGACAGCGCCTCCAGCCAGCTAGGATCCTGTGATGACCAGGATGGTCCATGCTTACACTTCTTAGTTGATCCAGACAGTTAACCACACATGCTTAGGTTTAACTGAGGTTTATTGCATTTCCAGCAGTCACTGCATGCTTCACATTCCCCTGAAGGGCACCTCCAGGGCTTGAGGCCCATGTAGGCTCCTCCTGAGCTCCTCCTGTATCCCCTGCTGGGATACAGGGTAGATGTTTCCCACTCAACAGGGGGAGGGGAGAGAACCACTGACATCTGGAAGAGTGCCAGTATATACCCTGGGGGGTGGTTTTAAGCTGTTCACGGCTATGATCACGGTCTTAAGCTGTTGGTGACAGCCCTGCTGTGCTGCTGCAGAAGTTTTCACAATAAGTAACAATGGGTGGAAAAATTGACTTCCCTTGACAAAATGGTTAATTGCGAAAATGTACATCGAGTCTGACACTAGAACTCATCAACATGCATCCTTAAAGTAATGAAAATTGTCAAAGTCCCAAAATACAAAAAAAAACCACACTCAAATCGTCCATTTTTGGAGTATTTTATGAATCCCTTGAATATGTAGAAACACAAGGGTGTCAGGTAATAGCCCTCACCACTGGCACTAAAAATGTATGTAACTGGTGAAAGAAGAACTAACAAGAGCACCTTGATCCTCAGACCGCAAAATAATTCAGCACTGGCAACGCCAAGAAAACAAAACAAAAGGTAGCGTGCCACCTTCAATGAAGACACCTGAGAGCACCGGTCAGGCTCCCATCAGCAGAATACAAACCTACTCTCTCCATAAGATACATCACTCATTACCAGGATGGCATAGGCTTTCGCAAGAGCTGTGACCAACTACAACAATAAACTGTGGTTTATGAAGACGTTGGGGCCAACTAATAATCCGGAGGCCACAGATTCACCTGAATACCCACCTAAAAACATTAAAATCTAAAATACAGTGGGTAGCATTACACAATACTCAGTGCAGTTCACCGGGCTATTTAACTAAATAGTTTAATATAGGTGTAATATAGGAAACTACAAACATGAATAAAAGGTACATGGCGGCTGGCCACACTACACTTAGTTACCTCTGGCCCAAGGTAGAGTTATAGGTTTTTGGGATCTTGGATCAAAATTCTTTGAAGAGGTGTAAGAGAGTTACTGGGTTCAATTCCATGAATTATACCTCCCAGGGTTACACTCATGGTAGTGGTGAGCTTACACCCTGTGAGTCAACTAAAATCAGGCCCAGGACAGGTTAGTTATAGCCACAGTCACCATGAGGTATAAATGCCAGAGAGTCTATTGAACAGGACAAACAGGTACACCACATTACATATCAGCCAATGCTGGTTGGATGTGCCCGTGTCAGATTAAAAACTGGCCAGTCAGGTGAGTTCTGAAGACAGACCAGAGACTAAACTAAAGCAAAAACGTCTTCCCAAGCATAGCGGCACAGGGCTGGGACTGTAAACAGGGTGGTCAGTTCACAGACTCTCTGGCGGTATGGTACAATGGGAATAGACAAGAGTGGCAAATAGCAGGGTAAATGTGAACAACGTGACCAGACAGCAAGTGAGGATTGCAGCAGATGCTGGTTTGCTTGTCTGGCCACTTCCCACGATGATGCAAACACTACAACACACAAAAACCCCAAAGTTAGCTCCAGCACACTCAGTTAAATTGAAAAACGTAGAGAGTCTCAGAAAAAGCCACAAATTTAATCACGTAAATAAAAGATAAATACACAAAATTGGAAATGCTAACTGACTGCTTATGCAAAGTATACAGTTCCAATTATCACACAAGTGGGGGGGGGGAGAGAGATACAGAGGGAAGGGAAGTGTGGGGTACAAATGAGGGTACGGGGAAAAGAAAACAGATAAACATATAAAGACACTGGGGTAGGGTAAGAGGGGCAACGTTTCGGGGTAGGAACCCTTTCTTCTGGCCCGTTCCCTTGGGTCCAAAGGAACCTCAAGGTACTTCCCTTGGCCCTTGTCCCCCCTGTAAGACACATAAATGCAAGCTAAACAAAGCCACAAGATACTGCAGTCATATAAAAATGCCATGAACAGCCACCCGCAGTAAAGGTAAGTATATAGGGGAAAGCAAACCGTCCTTATTCTCAGTGTTTGCTACAAGCCTGTGAACACTGAGAATAAGGACGGTTTGCTTTCCCCTATATACTTACCTTTCGATCCAAGGGTTAAGTGTGCCTCCACCTGTAGATGAACATGATGAACGAAGAAGAGGAAAAAACGGAGCACTATGCCCAGTGCTGGCAAAGCCAGAAAAAACTACAAGGATGCATTCCCACAATAAAGAATATAGCTAATTTAATGGATCAAAAATAACTACTTACCTTCTGGAGTGTTATTTATATAAGATTGGCGCACACTGCACCCTGGTCTTATATAAATAACACTTCAGAAGGTAAGTAGTTATTCACCTTGATAAAGGGCTATTTATAGTCCGAAACGCGTTGGTGTGTTTTGTTTGTTTTTGATCCATTAAACTAGCTATATTCTTTATTGTGGGAACGCATCCTTGTAGTTTTTTCTGGCTTTGCCAGCACTGGACATAGTGCTCCGTTTTTTCCTCTTCTCCGTCCATCATGCTCATCTACAGGCGGAGGCACACTTAACCCTTGGATTGCTGGATACATTTGGACTTACTGTTTATCGTGGACATTCATCCCATGTGAATTTATTCCAGTTGACCTATACATTTTCTGGACATTGTTCATATTATTGTGTTCCATAGAATTAGATGTTCATCATTACTGGTCACCGGCAGGTGTCTACTATTATTATATCCTTACTACTGTGCTGCGTGGGATTATAGTTAACCAGTTATACATCTATTGGAACTATCTGCTATATCTATTGAATGGGTTAATTCCTTCAACAAGAAGTTTATCACTTTTTTCAGTATTGCTTTTTCTATTGAGCACCATACAACATTTTTCCAATAAAATTAATTAAAGAAATGTAGATAGCCCTAAACAGTGCAATAATTGAGAGGAAAAAGAACCAATGGAACAGCTAGATGGTGTGTACAGTACAACTACAGTAGGTAAACATCCAATAAGAGATATTTGCTCAACTTATATGATTAGCAGGTAATGTCTAAGATCCAAACAAAAGTGTTCTGTGTTGAAATCTAAATGTTTATGTAGCCCCGGTCTCTTTTTGGTCCCAGAGACCCCCCTCCTTGCGTGCCTAGCGGTCGCGGGTGCCGCTGAAGGCAGCGACGGACCCGCTGGCACGGCGAGAAGGTGGGGGCCGGAGCAGGGAGCGCTCCGAGGCTCTGCGGCGCACCCGGCTAGCGGGGGCTGCCATTGTGGTTGCGCGCGCATGCGCCGTGATCGCACATGCACGGGAGAAGCTAGGGAGTTGTGGCGGCCATTAGGGAGTCGCGCATGCGCAGGACAAGCGCGCACGCGGCCCCAATGCAAAGGCAGCCTCCACGGGACTACAGCTCCCATGAGGCTTAGGGCCAAGCAGCCCAAGTGTCCCAGAGTGGCCAATGAGAGCCAAGGATTCTCAGACAGGGAGAAAGGGATACATTTCGCGGGCTTAAGAACGGCAGTTGGAGCTGGGAGCAGGAAGGGAGAGGCAGGGTGTAGGGAGCAAGTGGCTCCTACACCAGGTAAGGTAATCCCCAGGTCCCAGGCAGGCCCCAATCCCCAATAGGGTAGTGGGTAGGTGCTGAGGGAAGGCCCCTAATGTAGGGACCCTGTCCTTAGGTGCGTGTGTGGTGTGGAGTATTGTCAGTGTCACGGCTGTCAGTGCTGTGAGCGCTGACAAGAAGGCCCAGTGTGAGTGCAGTGCGGTTGCTGCAGGTATTAGGTTGAGTGCAGTGCAGTTGTCGCAAGTTAAGCAGAGAAGCTAGTGAGAGGGGATCCGGGAGGTGAAGGGAGAGGTAGTGTGGGTGCAGGGGGTCAGTGACCCGCCTGCATAGGACAGTTCTACTCCGCAGGCCCCTAGGAGTATTCCCTGAAGTCACCGTAGGTTGCAGTTCTGCAGGGAAGCTCTATAGTGACAGGAACATCACCCCTTATTGAGTACCAGTTAGGGACAAAGCACAGAGTTGCGGTGGTTGCAGTCATCTGGGACCAGACGGCTGGACACCGTGATATCTGGAGGCCCCGTGTCGGATCGACGAATCGTTTTTGAAGCTGTTGCCGGTCACTGTCGTGACCGGAAGGTATTATTTACATCAAGTGCACCAACACCGGTCAACAGGCGCTGATCCCGCCTTAGGCGTAACTCTTTGGGGACACTAGCGAAGTGGCTAAAGGACTGAGCCTATACCAATATAGTACTATACATGGACACTGTCTGTGGGGCACGCAGTGAGGGGACGGAGACGTTACTCCTGATGAGAGTGGCCGAGCCACTAAGGTTATATTGCATTATAGTATAAGGTATATGTTATGTGTTATTACCACGGTTAATATGATAAAGTGATAAGGTACTGTTGCGTTACAGTAAAACTGGTTGCATTCATATGTGTGTTGTTGTATTTCTTGCCCAGGGCAATCTCACATCACGGGGATCCTGCGTAAGTGGAGGCGCTGCGCTATAAGTGTTACCCCAGGCTCCCAGCTAGCGGAGGCTCAGATCTCCTGGAGCCACAGGTGCGTGCAGTTACCCGTAGTCCCTTTGCGAGCATCAGAAAAAGGGCTACATATATATTGCACTGCTGTGTTTCATTTAGTAATCCTGGTAGTGCTAAAATAAAATGTATAATGTTCAAAGTGTTTTATCTACTTGGGTAAAGCAAAATGGACCGCAACACATTAATTGGTGCTAAAATAGGAATTATGAATTTATCTCATCACTATTAGCGTTTTTATTGCATGAATTATATTTTTAATCTATTTTGCCTCACTATTTAGATAATGACTAAGGAGTATTTATATGAGGCAACAGAAGCATTAATGGATTAGTTGAGTCACACAGATTATATTAAAGCTATCATTATCATCCCCATTTTAAATAAAATGTGGCTGATTCAAATGTAAGGATGTTTGCCAACAGGTTTCTTGTATTTGGCTGAGCACAATATTTGTATTACTTTTGTTAATAGTAATATATCAGTGTACTGTGATCAAGATACTTTATGAAAATGAGTGGTACTGTGTGTCTTTGGAAAATACTACAATCCTTTAAAAAAATAAAACGCTCCATAGATACAGACCTAGGTGTGTGTAGTTTTATGTTACAGGAATAGGGTAAGATGGTGCTCCTCTAAATAAATAATGTTTTCTTAAAATAAAATAAGAATAAGAGATGTGGAAATTGGTTTTCTAAATACAACACTAGTGAAAGTTAAACCACTGCTTTTTGAGTTATACTGAGAACATTCACATAGATATCCCTTTTAACATGCAGAAAATACTTTATATGTGAATAATAAGTGGTATTGAAGGTGCAAATATAACAATGTGACATGCTTATTACTGCTGTGAAGCGCTATGTTCTTGGATGGCGCTATATAAATAAAAACATACTGTACATACAGCACACTACCAATCCCGTTTTTAACGACACGTCAACCTAATACATCGCAGCTAATTTAGACACATTTTACAGAAGAGCTAAATTATCTTAAGGGATGTTTTTAAACATTATTTTAAAAGATTGTGTAAAAATAGGAAAACTCACCTTGTGGAGACAACATTTGCTAATCTTATATAGTGAGCAGTTTAGAGAGGGAGAATGCTGAGCTGTGAATGTCATCATTGTGGAGCTGAATTAACCTGAAGGAGCCCTCTCACAGTAGACTAGGTATATTTGTATGGTTTCTATTTATAATACACTATGGAACATGATCATTGTATCATTAATCTCTCTCTTCAAATGTGTAACCCAGTTTACCCATTCTCATAAATATAAAAAGGGTTTAAGTATTAAAGCAATCTTCCTGCTAAATGTGATGCAAAGGGTGGAATTTACAACTTGTGTCTCTCAGCATCAAAGTTTGAAGGTACTTTGCAGTTATCTTTGCCCTGTGTGTATCAGCCTGCCATTTGGTATTGCCAATAGCTGAACTATGGGAGAATTTAGAATGGGATAAAACAAACTCTATCTGTATAGTTTGTTTTCTTTTCACTTAGTTTCAAACAACTCAACCAGGGAGTTGGGCCCCCTGTCCAGTCAAGACAGGCCATGTAAACAAGAGTCTTATATTTGATGAAGATACAAGTAAAAAATTCAAGGAAAAATGTTGTGCACTTTTTGTATTGATTTGAATTGACAGGCCCTACAGTCCCTGCAACCGAAAAAGCCTTTGCCACTGTTCAAACACTTAGTGTCTTTCACTCTAGTTTCTTTTAATGCATTGGGAGGAAGACATATTAGTGACGTGTGACGTCACGTCGCTATATACTGTTATTAAACATAATAAAGGGTGTGAGGCAATAAAAAAGATTCTACAGAGTGACAGAGCAATACCGGAACTACAAGTTGAATTCATAATTGAGAGTATTTTATTTATACTAAGTCACAACTTTTTTTGGTTTAATAACTCATTTTATTTACAAAAGTGTGGAACGGCGATGGGGACGAGATTCGCGCCAAGCTACGCGAACCTGTACATGGCAGATTGGGAGAACGACCATGTGTGATCGAGCGGGGAGCTTGGCGCGGGTCTCGTCCTCTATCGTCGCTTCATTGACGATATATTTTTCATTTGGAGGGGAGGAGAGGATTGTTTGATGCTTTTTTTAAACACCTTAAGTAACAACTCACATGATTTAAAATTTACCACAACGTGGGATCACAAACAGATCAATTTTTGGGATCTGACCATCTATGTAGAAAATAATTCAATAAAAACCAAGACATATTTCAAAGATATTGATAAAAAAATAACTTTATTCTCAGGGACAGCTGCCACTTACCTAGGTGTATGGATAATGTTCCATCAAGTCAACTCACCAGGATTAAGAGGAACTGCACTGTGGCGAGCAGTTTCATATTCAGGCAGATAAGATTAAACATAGGTTTCTTGAGAAGAAATATAAAGAAAAAGTACTGAATATGGCCTTGGAAAAGGTAGAGAGAACAGAGAGAAGTGAACTCTTGAAACCAAAACAAAAAAACAGCAGTATGATTAATAAAAAAAATTTGATTTTGCATTCTTAACAGGATACAATAGAGAGGCAGGGAAGATAAGAAACATCCTCACAAAACACTGGGACATCCTTAAGAATGATCCAGTTTTGGGTCAAGACATTCCGGATAGACCCAATTTGATTTTCAGGAAAGCTAGTAATCTTAAAAATAAGCTTGCTCCCAGTGCATTAAAAGAAACTAGAGTGAAAGACACTAATTGGTTGAAGAGTGGCAAAGGCTTTTTCAGTTGCAGGGACTGTAGGGCCTGTCAATTCAAATCCCCTAATCATACGAATTGCTGTTCTAATGTTACTGGTGAAACCTTTAATGTAGAATCTTGTATTACCAATATGTAGGAAAAACAATCCGACCAGTCAGAACTAGGATCATTGAACACCTTAGTAGTATCAAAAGGAAGATTACTAATCATAGCATACCCAACCATTTTTTGGATGTTCATAATGGGGATCCAACAGGCCTACAGTTCATTGCTATCGAACAGGTCCAAAATCACTGGAGAGGAGGAGACGGGGGTCTAGAACTTCTTAAACGACAAGCGTTTTGGATCCATCGCTTAAAAACCCTCACTCCAAAGGGACTGAATTTAGAAATCGATTTAACACCTTTTTTTAAATGACATTTGCTTGAAAGATTTCTAAGTGTATGAGTTCATTATAATGATCACTCTAACCATCTGTCTCCCTGTTCCCCTTCTTCTTTCCTTTAGCACGCCGAATACTTGTTACTTACCATGCACTCATTTTCATTAAGGTTGTTATATAATCTGTTTTACATGGGTTCTCTCTGCTATTGATATTCCCATTATTGACCAAGTGTTTAATATTTTGTTTGTTAAGGAATTATTGCATTATACCTTTTGTATACTGTGTTCGACCTTGTAGTAATCTCATGTGATAGAGCTAGCCACCCTTCTTTATTGTAATTGTTTTTCATTTTATTTTTGCTGCACACCTAATTAGAATGTACCTTATGGTTATTATACATCTCAACCAGAGGCACCATTTATCCCTCCCACACTTTAAAAATTTTTTATACAATGTAATTGTTGGATCTCAAAGAAATCACCTTCCTCCTGAAGATATATCATCAAATATTCATTCTGCTGTAAAAGCGCTCAGACCATCTAATAAGTCTTAATCAATCCTCTATATTGCCTCTAGACTAAGGGTTAACACCCTATTGACAAACAAAACTCTATGATGGGGGTAATATGCTCTCCCTAATCCATGGAGAACAAATGTAATATGTAAAGAGAACACTAGATGGTGCTCTAATTATGTCCCTGTTGATTGTAAAGTTGGATTTATGCTGTTATACACAAATTCACTGCCCATAATTAACTTAACGATTTAATGAGTACACTAATGAGAAGGGCTATACAAATAGCACAGTAGCTACTGTATCAATCCACACTCCTGACGAAGCCTCTATCAGTGTTTACTGGGCGAAACACATTGAGTGGAGGAATTTTGGCCACACAGACGATCCGTAACCAAAACCGCCTGCAGTGTGACGTCAGCAGTGCGTCCGAATTGGCTGTGAGTGTGCTGAGACGTCGAGACGGAGGGAAGAGACACTCTATGATGTTGGTGACCCCACACATTGCGGGAGGCGGTGAGAGACTCTGTGATCTGTTCTGTGGTTCACTTATAAGTGATACATGCCCGTTTTTACTGGCACTATTGTAAGTGCGTTTTTTATATTTTATTATAAAGATTTCCTTTTATTTTATTGATCTGTGCTATGTAGTCCTTCTTATCTTTTTCACATCTGTTGGAGCACATACCTATCTCTGTGTCATCGGAGGGGACGCGCTCATCATTCATTCGTGGGATTTAGTCCCTCAACACCCTGTGAAAACTTCTTTCCAGTGAGTAGGCTGGACATAGAGCCAAGACTACTATCTTTATATTCCTAGTGTGTTCCTACGTCTACACCTATGTTGCCTGTGTCGCTGTTTTTCTTCTCTCCCATATGCTCCCCCTGGATTTCTTAAGAATCATTCTTCTGTTCTGGAATCCGTGAAGACAGGTCCCACCGGAGGGTTTGAGCAGGGATTTCAGATTATTATCACATTGATTTACTCACTATATCACTCAATATTATTTTAATAGTTATTATTGTTATTTTTAATATTCACTTTTTGGGTATTTGCGCCTATAATATCAGTGTCACGTACTCACTATTTTTGGAGAACAGCCATTGATGATGTCAAATAATAAGCTCCGAAGTTTGTCACGTTCAATGCACATGATGCTTAGTCATATCTGAATGAAATTGTCCATATTCCTTTAATCTTCTATTTCCATACCTTCTTTATCATTTAAAACTTAAAATGCATTAATTTTTCTTTTCTATTTTTGACGCCCCTCCTATTGTGAGGCCCTAAACTGTAGTTTAGTTAGTTTAGGTGTAAATCCGGCACTGTGTGCACCCCATTAACAGAAGAAGCCCCTTTTAGTCACATCCAATAACCTGAGAGAAACAGCTGCAATCAGCTAAAGGCATAAGCAACAATGGTATGCAACACCTTTATGGCCATAAGATTACAAATGGAAACCCCTTCATTTCCGGAGATTTGCAAATTATTGTAAAGGAATGGAAATAATAGGTTAGATCAGGGGCGCGCAAACTTTTTTTGCTGCGCCCCCTCTGCCTCTTCTGCTCCGGTGGTGCGCCACCCCCACCCCCTTACCTCGTGCGGCATCAAATAACGCAGGGGGATCACGTGACCCGCGACTTCATTTGACGCGTGTGACGTTACGTCACATGACCACGCGGCGTCATTTCATGCCACGTGGTCATGGACACGAGTCCTGACGCCGGCAGAGACAAGGTAACTTTACAGTTTCAGGGGCCTCGCGCAATCCCCCGTCCTTTAATTTAAATGCCTTGGGGGAAGAGCGCGGGGCCCCTGCAATGCTGCGCCCCCCCAGAAAAATCTCGGGGCGCGCCCCCCTTTGCACTCTGCTGGGTTAGAAAATGATATTATTCACATTTTTTGCAACTTCCAAATATGTTACAAACCAGCACTGTATCTCCAAAAAAAAAAAAGAAACCTGTTTATTAAAACATTTTATAAAAGGGAGGGAGGGGCGTACAAAAAAAAAATATGGGATGGGTGAAAACAAAATAAAGGTCACAGTTACCGTATTCCTTTACAATCTGTATACAAGCAGAACATTTTATTAGCTTACCACATTAATTACATAACTGTCACAAATTAAGTATTTTGTCAGGTCTGAATGAAAATTGCATAAAGTACACCCCTTGTCATGTCCTTAATATTGACAATCTCCAATGTTCTTAAAGATTTACCCCTTTAGGAGGTGGTCCTGGGAGAGTAAAAATGCTAAGGAAAAATTGGTATATGGTAGTATCTTCTAGAAAGATAGAAAGACCTTGGTTAAGCAGGAAAAATAAGGCCATCTTGAGAGCTGAATCACGATGCCGATTTTTTAGAATTTGTTATCTATTACGAATCAAGCTCGTGAGTTTCTTCATTGAGCAGATCTCCCATATTTTATTCATAATCTGTTGTAGAGTAGGTGGGTTTCGCTGTAACCGTACTCTTACACACAAATAGTGATTACAATTACACACAAATAGTGGCTACAATATGTGGGAAACGAGCATTTATAGTTTACTAGCTGATATACCCGGCGTTGCCCGGGATGTAATTGCGTGAAATTATATGATGTAGTTGTTGTCCAAAAATTGTTTGTAAGCAAACAGCAGTACAATGTACATGTAGGGGGGAGGGGGGGAACAAACAGCAGTACAATGTACATGTAGGGGGGAGGGGGGAACAAACAGCAGTACAATGTACATGTAGGGGGAGGGGGGGGAGGACAAACAGCAGTACAATGTACATGTAGGGGGGGACAACCAGCAGTATCAATGTACATGTCGGGGGGGGGGGAGGACAACAACAGTAACAATTACATGTAGGGGGGGGGGGGGGGGACAACCAGCAGTACAATGTACATGTAGGGGGAGGGGGGGGGGACAAACAGCAGTACAATGTACATGTAGGGGAGGGGGGGGGGAGAAACAGCAGTACAATGTACATGTAGGGGAGGGGAGGGACAAACCGCAGTACATACATGTAGCATGTTAGGGGGGAGGGGGGACAAATAGCAGTACAATGTACATGTAGGGGGGGAGAAACAGCAGTACAATGTACATGTAGGTGGGGAGGGGGGGGAAAAACAGCAGTACAATGTACATGTAGGGGGGAGGGGGGGGGACAAACAGCAGTACAATGTACATGTAGGGGGGGGGACAAACAGCAGTACAATGTACATGTAGGGGGGGGACAAACAGCAGTACAATGTACATTGTAGGGGGGGTTGGGGTGTGAAGAGGGGGGGGAAGGGGGGGGTGTGGGTTTTCCTTGTTTGTTTTTTTGGTCCTCCGGTTTGTTTTTTTTTTTTTGTGTTGTCCCCTTTTTTCTTTGTTTTTTCTATTTTTTTTATGTCTGTGTTTTTTTCTTTTTTCGTCTCGTTTTTGTTTCTGTTACTTTTCCTCTTTTTTTCTTATGGTTTTCTTGGTCCCTCGCTTTTTTCCCTTTGCGCCTGTTGTGCTTTGTGCTTACTCTGATGGCTTTATGGCAGGAGTGGTTACCGGGTGAGTGTGCTTTTTGTTGATGTTCCCGGCCACCGGAGTGTGAGATGGGTTGGGAGTGTGAGAGACCTGTGGTGTCCGTGGTCCCCGGCGGGCGGCCTGTGTGTCGTGTCCCGCGGCGGCCTGTGTGTCGTGTCCCGCGGCGGCCTGTGTGTCGTGTCCCGCGGCGGCCTGTGTGTCGTGTCCAGCGGCGGCCTGTGTGTCGTGTCCCGCGGCGGCCTGTGTGTTGTGGCCGCTCCCCCGCTGTGTCCCGTGCGGCCGCTCCCCCGCTGACTGCAGCGGCCGGGGTGTGAGCTTGGAGGCAATGTGGGAAGGAGGGGCAGAGGCGCTGGGAGGGGAGGCACAGGGGTTGGAGGCAGCGGGAGGCACAGGGGTTGGAGGCACAGGGGAGGCGGCGGTTTAGTAACTTACCTCGGCGGGAGGTGGGGGGGGTGTGTGTGATGTGTGATGTGTGTGTGTGTGTCCTTTAGCCCGTCACTCCGCCTCAGGCCAATGAGAGGTGTGCGGGGGCGGGCGGGCCAAGGGAGCCATCTCATTGGCCTGAGGCGGAGTGACAGGCCAAAGGTCCAATGCGATTTCCTCTAGGGACACAGGGAGACACATACATACAAACAGACAGGCAACGACACATAGGACAATTTGAGAAATATATAGTAGATAGTAGAGATAGTAGATATGTTTTCCTTTCCCCGTACCCTCATTTGTACCCCACACTTCCCTTCCCCCTGTATCTCTCTCCCCCCCCCCCCCCCCCACTTGTGTGATAATTAGAACTGTATACTTTGCATAAGCAGTCAGTTAGCATTTCCAATTTTGTGTATTTATCTGTTATTTACGTGATTATATTTGTGGCTTATTCTGAGACTCTACGTTTTTCCATTTAACTGAGTGTGCTGGAGCTAACTTTGGGGTTTCTATGATTTATAGTGGGGTTGTTTGGGCCCACTTCGCTCCGTGCACCCTTAACACTATCAGTATATTTTCAGTTTTGAGTGCTGTCCATTAGTGTGTTTATATACTACAAGACACAAGGACAACATAAAGTAACAAAGGTACAATATGAAGGAACAAATAGAAAATGATGCAGAAAAGTGAGTGTACAATATACCTTGTAATGGAAAACGGGTTTAGCCCGGCATTTAAAGTTGTAGCAGGCTGGGCTGAGACCTTTATTAGGAAGCCTTGCTGCCTTTCTCTATCACATAGGGCCTTTATTGGTTCCTAAGAAGAGGTCCAAAAAGCTTTGCCTGGCTGTTTAGCAGCTTTAGAATTTCCTGAAATCATGCACAATGCCACTATTTCTTCCACTTCAATCTCATCCCCCAAAAATCATATTTTAAAAATGTAAATGCACGATGAAATGCCTCTCAACTTTTTAACACTACTTTTTTTCAGTGCACGTTTCCTTTTCTCTGTTATTTTCACACAACAGTCACACACTCCTGGGCCTATTCTATTAGCTCCGAAATGTGACCAACACATCTAAAGTGCACTTTAGTAGCATATTGGTCAACGTTGCTATACTGTAAGCCGTTATCGCATATCCAAATTGCGTGTAAACCGCTATTTTAGACTCTTGTGCTGCCAATCCGTTCGGTTTGTTAAAAAAGGGTGAAACTCACATTTTTTGCCAACTACTCTTCATGTAGCTCCGCAATGCAAATCGCTTCTAAAATATTTATTTATTTATTTTTATTTTTTAAAGCAGCACCTAAAGAGTGATGAGATTGGTATTGCAAGTTACATCCAGATAGCAAAACCCATTAATCAGGCTGGGGATGGAGTTAGCACCACCTCTGGTTATTCCGCGTCTAAAGCAAGTACAAACCGTGCGGTTTGGCTGTTAAACCGTGTGGTTTGTCACTTTTTTTTAGAAGTGGTTTAGAAGTGGTATGCAATAGAGCATACCGTTTTTTCTCATATTTCATTCCGCTAATTCTGAACGTGCCAAACCACACGGTTTGGCAATGACCACTTCGGAGCTACTAGAATAAGCCCCTGGCCTCTCCTTCAATAACAGATACTCCCATGTTGTGTCTCTGTCACCCACATGCTCTCTCTTCATAATGGATAATCTCTTGTTTGGACACTCTAAATTCCCCGCTCCTAGTAACAGCTACTTGCTATCACACGCAGATCTAAAAATAAACAGTTTCTGCAGCTGAGGTATAGTTGAATCTGCTGTTTCGAATACCTGTGTCCACAACGTTCCACATGACTAAACCCTGATCAAACAAGCTCATCCAAGTGACAACAGGAAATGACACGCAGTTCAGCAAGCAAGGGAGAAGCCCAGCAATCAGTAGACACCTTCATCTGATTGATGATCAGCCAGATTTGACAGGAATTGTATGGCAAGTTTGAAGAAGATTATCAACCCGATTTTAAATAAGCAATACCGTTTTGCAGTTTATTTTTCACAAACTAGTTTTTTTTTTTCCGTCTGGGATTAGTGAATATCAGATAACAAATCGGTTGCTTGAGTGGCTTAAAAAACATTGGACTCGTATTTACTACAGTCGCTCTGCTACGAAAAGTTGAGCGAAAGTGCAACAACAAAAAAACAGCACCAGATTTATCAAATAAAAAGAATCTCACCGAATATATGCTACTATGGTTGATTTTTAACACAAAAAAAAATAGACATGCTCGGGGACAAAACACTAACATTATATGAGATTAAAGCAGCAATCCTGCTTTATTTATTTTTTATTTTATAGGATTGACGCAGGAGTTCCCGGAGCTGAACTGCATTAATTTCAGCTCAGCGAACCCCCTGCTTCTCGAGTGCTGGATGCAGCTCCCGGCTGGGCTGTGTGTGAGGAACATAATGTCAGTTTAGATGTCATCCCTTGCAGCTTCCTATTGTCCAAAGTAACCAGGACCTTTAAACTTCCAGAGCTGCTACTGGCACCCCCTACGGAGGTAAGTGTCTCGGGGAGCAGGGGGTCCCTGGAGCTGAAATGAACACAGTTCAGCTCCAGAGACCCCCTGCTTCCCACCTATTAGGAAGAAGTTCTGCTACTTTAATCTCATGTAGTCTTCTGGAGGAGATTCCTGCTTTAAATATCTTCACCTAAGTGCAAAACATATGTGTAATGTTGACAGATTTCCCCCACAATTGCCTATTACTGTTGAATGAATTATGATGGTCCCATTGTTTGAAATGACATCAGATATGGGGTCAATCCCTGGGAAAAGAAAAACCATGTTTAAATGCTTGCAACCACAGAATAAATTAACCGAGTGGCTGCAAATAGTTTTGCTCACATTTGTATATTGCTTTCTCCAAGCATTTGCTACTGTAGATCACTATCTGGTATGCATTAAGCCCCTGGGCAGAATTTGTGTGTTTTACATCTTCAGTGCTGGAGGGGCCATCCTTCTGATACTGAAGGGGTCGAATCTTATGGGAAAAAATACCATTACATGAATTTTTCTGATTGAAGTGACCATTAAATTAACAAAAATGCTGAGGGGCTGATTCTATATGTGCTGAAGCGGCTGATCAAGCCGATATTCCCCACTAACTTCTAGACTTGGTCCTGTATCAGTCGTAACAATGGCTGAAAGCACTGTATCAACAACTGCATAACCTCCAGTAATACAGTATATGTGTATCCCCCTTTCCCTATGATCATGGGAACTACGCATGCTGACTTTACCTGTGGCTCACAGAAGGCCTAAGCCTCCGCCACGGGGAGCCTGGGTGAGCTTTCGCCCTTCTCGGTACAGCGCCTCCACCCGGAGAGGGATCCCAACGTAGGCAGGATAACCCCTCACAGGAACCAATACAGTGATAGTAACACACACACACACACAGATATAATATAACTGTTTCCCCACAATGCAATGACCCAACACAATGTTTACCACCACCGGTGGGGTTCCCCCAAAGTACTGAGGGTGCCTGGGCACCTAACCACCCTGGTGTCCACAGACAAGGCCCACCCAAAGAGCGTGTGTGGAGTAGCGCTACCTACCCCTGTGTAGAGTTGTTGGTGCATGATGGTACCTTCCTGGTCTCAGGCCAGACAGGGTATAGCGGAGATCCTGGATCAGCAGTGCCGCAAAGTGATCCCATGACGCGGTGTCTGCCCAATCCCCTCTCTCCTTACCAGAGGTGTTCACGTCTTGAGGGAGCTCCAGCCGGAGTGTCTCCCTTAAAGTCTATAGGGGCCTGTGGGCTGTTCCCAGACCGCAGGCCACAGCTCACCACGTGGCCTCCGTCCGACGGTGCCACAACACTCACAATATAAGGGAAGCGTCCTTATCTGGGGCCTTCCCTATGACACAAGCTACTGTGGCTCTGGGCCTGACTGGGACCTATGGGGTAATCTGGCCTAGTCCGGGAGCCACTGGCACCTGGACACTACCTTCCTCCTTGCTGTCCCTGTCACGACTGAGCGCGCTCCTTCCTTTGCGCCAAACCTCTCTCACGCTCCCTGTGAGGATCCCCGAGTCCTATTGGCTGTACTGACCCACATGTGCCGCTTCATGGAGCATGCTGGGACATGTAGTCCCGCAGAACGCGGTGCGGAGCCACCTGTAATGGCCGCCGCACTTCTAGCCTCAGCGCATGCGCAACCCGTTCTATTGCGCATGCGCAAGAATCAAAATGGCCACCGCCTATGCTCCAGAGCGGCTCTCCGAACGCGCGGGGATCCGACTCCTAGCCGCCAGATCCCCTGCACCTAGCTGGGTCCGTCCGGAGCTTCGGCGGCTCAAAGCAGCAGCTCCCCCTCACCGGTGGTAAGGAGAGGGGCTCTGCTACATATGCACATTGGATTCAAGAGGAATTTTAAATTGTAAAGCCCAGTGCCTGTGTTGATGGAAGACAGATGTTCTATACTTTCTACTTGTGCTCCAATCGCTTTTTTTTTTTTTTTTTTTTTTTTTTAAGAGAAGCAGACTCATAAAGTTAAGATAAAACATCTAAATCAAATCCAAATGTGTTACTTGGCTGTCATCCACATTTTCTTAAAGAGACCTTTAATAGATGCTTGGTTGATCTTCACTCTCTTGTTGCATTAACTCCAATTTCATCTCTTCTGGGGGGCTGTTTATAGCACGGTTCCTAGCTATAAATCACCACCAAATGTATCAAGGAAAAATAGCATTACTCTCAATGGGAATTGTGTCTTTGATAAATCTGGTGCTGCCTTTTGTGCTTATGTTTTTCAGCCCATTGCTTTTGGTAAATTCAGGAAAGAACATAAAACCGTATGAATTTCTCATTAGTGGTTCTGCATTATAAAAATAAAGAATCAAATCATACGCGTGTATGTTGATGAGGCTTTCGCCTTCCATGTTGCAAATAGTCTTACATATTGCAGTTAGTACTTGTAGTGCTGCCCAGAGGAACATGCAGTGTGATGTTCAGGGAATCCAGGGCACAGGACGGCACAGTAACAGAAGCCAAACAAGCAACTGCTTCAAGCCTCCAATAAGATAAGGAGGCTGCTATTAATTCTGAGGCATTTACATTATAATTTCAGTTAAAACTGTATCGATTGATTGTCTCATTAGGATCCTTGCGTGTTAATAGTAATTAAATTGCGTCAGATTGTTGTCAGTGTGGGGGGACAATTAGTTACTTTTTTTTATCACTATTTTTTTTTTTTTTTTTATAACTCAAATTTTAAGTTTTTGACATGTATCAGTACGTATTTTCATATCCGTCAACACAGTTGTTGTACAAATGATATACATATAGAAATGATCATCAGACTTGTAAACAAGAACATTTGATCCTAAATCAGGAAGGGTGGGTGAAAAAAAACGAGTTACTTTTAACAACCGACCCTAAACAAGCCAAAAATGCGATTGATTGGCACATTTTTTTTAAATAGCAAAAAAATCAGCATTCTGTGTTTTTCAGAATCTGCTTTCATCTCAACAACTGTTTAGCAAGGCGAAAGAACTCCAATAATCAGCATCTGCCAACTCCAGCAGAATGACATCCTCTCACCCTGCTGCCAGGAGCTGCTTAGCACTGTGATTTTTAAATGACCGCTTGTGTACATCACAATAAAAAAAAAGTCACGTGTAGTGCAATGCGTCTTGTACTCGTGTTGTTTCCGACAGGATGTTCACAACAAACCAATACAGTTTAATTCATTGTTTGCTAATCATTTGGAGAATTTGCATTGAAAGACTACTCCCACATACAGGCAAAACTGGGCCATATTTACCAAGCCATGCTACTCCACAGCCCTTTACAAAACATAAGCTGTAAGATGTTCTCCAGCATTGAAGGTGCCTTATGAAGCAGCATTTCTTCAATATGGGCCCAATGCGAGATTTTTTCTGGGTGGGGCACGGGCAGTTGCAGAGGCCCCGCACTCTTCCCTAGGGCATTTAATTTCATGCCGGGGGTTCGCGTGAGGCCTCTGCAACACCCCACTTGCCTTGATTCAGCCGGCTGTGTGACATGTCGCCATGGCAACGTGGCGTCATCTGCCGCCGCGGGGTCATGGCGTGATGTCACATGACCCCCGCACGCCGGAAAGCAAGGTAGGGGGAGCGAGTTCTTCTCGTAGTTCTACGTTTGAATAGTAAAAGCGGGTTTCTAAGTTACCTCACATGCAGTGGGGAACGAGGGAATAAACAGGGCTGAGCCTGGTCCTGTATTGTGAAACCGTTTGTTTTGCAGTATGTAGGGTTGCCAGGTGGCTTCTCGAAAAACACTGGACACAGTGGTGAAAGGTGCAACGCAATAGAGAGAGACACACACACACACACACACACACTTATTTCTCTCTGCTCCATGCTGTTTCCTCCTCTGTTTGGACTCACCAGCAGGCTCCTGACACCTTCTCCTGATTAGCTGCATTAGGCTGCGTCCATGGTGCCTTCTCCCGTGCTGAGGCGCACGGAGGCTGAGGGAAAGCGGGTGCTTTCCCTGGCCTTGGTCCGGGCGCCGTCCGGGGGCGTGTCGGGGGGCGGGCCAGTGACATCACGGAGCTGTTCGCCCTCATTGGGCGAACCACTCACGTGACCGGCCCAGCGCTCCGGCGAGCGCCAAATCTAAATTTTGTATAAGACCTACGCTACCGCACGCTTGCGGAAGCGTAGGCGAGCCCCTACTAAAGCCGCTCTCATTGCGGCTGTAGGGGCTCACTGGTAAGCACCAGCGCGCCTCAGCACGGGTCAGCGCCTAAGCGCTGACCCTGCCTGAGGCCTTACCCAGCAGCAGCCAAATCAGGCTGGAGGAAGATGCCCAGCCCCCTAGCAGCAGCCCTGCTCGGGATAATCCCGCAGCCCCCCAAGCCAGTCAGGTCACTATGTCCAGAGGTAATACCAGACACATAAATGTCCAGTATGAGCTCAATGTTTTTACTGGACAGTGTCCAAATACAGGACAGTCCGGTTCAATACTGGACACCTGGCCTCCCTATATGTACAGTGGTAGAATTTGCCGGTGCTCTGCGATTCTCTTCTGTAACTGATTCTGTTTGTCAGGATCCTCTTTGTTTCTAGCTCAGGTTTCCTACTGTGCTTGTTCCTGCACACTGCTTGCTTATACAAATTGGGTTTCAACTCTTTGCGGCCATGGGGGCTGCAATGCATTGTAAAATACAATAATGTGCAGGCTCCGATAGCAGTAAACGAGTAGACGCATACAGTAAATCCTGACGTCACTATCACTTTTGTGGCTTTATTGTTTTTGCATTTGCCACATTTTTATTTTCCATTTATATGTGACCGTAGGAATTTAGCAACATACACAAAAAAATGTTGCAGCCTAACCCAGGGGAGCGATGGTTGCAGAGGCCCTGCGCTCTTCCCCAATGCATTTCAATTAAATGCCAAGGGATCGCGTGAGGCCTCTGCAACTATCCTTACCTTGTCTTCGGCGACGCGTCGCCATGGCAATGCGGCGGCGGGGTCACTTGACATGACGTGGCCCACTGCGTCATTTGACACCGAAGAGCCGGAGACAAGGTAAGGGTGGGGGGTGCGAGCAGGAAGGGAAGCAGGCAGGGGAGTGCAGCGGTGAAAGTTTGCTTAGTCCAGGTGTGCGCAATCTAATGACCAAAATGTGCGCCTCAATGCAAACATCTGATATTTTTTCTGGTTCTGGTTGCACCAAGAAAAACACATTTCTTACCTTTGGTCGTGTTACCAACCTTAGCCTTAGCCTTGGCTGAGGACAAAAAGAGAACATTTCCTTGTGATGGTAGGGGGTAGCCGGCCTTCATAATAAAGGTGAAGCCTGGCTGGCTGCCCCATAAACTCAAAATAAATGTCTCACAAGAAGCACAGGTTGATACGTGTGTATGTATGTACAGTAAGTATATCTTAACTTATAAAGCGCCATCTATGTACAATGCGCTTCACACCATTAATACTAAACATAATAATATAACGCATAATGGGAATAAGCGCTTCAGACACAACAGTAACATTAGGAAAAGAAGCCCCTGCCCCGAAGAGCTTACAATCTAAGTGGTAAGTAGGAAGAACTTACAGAGACAGTAGGAGGGTGTTCTGATAAGTGCATCTGCAAGGGGCCACGGTCGACATATGAGGTGTATGGTATCAGCTACCTAGCTACCCATATGCTTCGTTAAGGAGGTGAGTTTTAAGATGGGTCTTAAAGGTGGAGAGAGGTGGTGATAGTCGGATATTGAGGGGAAGGGCAGTGACTGAGAGGTTTTATGTCCTATTATAATATATATTTTACTATAACATAACTGTGTGGGAAATATTTTATGTATATAATTATTATTATTATTATTTTTGCCTGGCTTTATTTATTTATTTATTTATAAAATATTTTACCAGGAAGTAATACATTGAGAGTTACCTCTCGTTTTCAAGTATGTCCTGGGCACAGAGTAAAACAAATAATAGATGGTTACAAATACAGTTACATAAATGAACAGGGTATACATTATATACAAGACATTGCCTGCACAGTTAAACAAAATATATATTATGAGCGTATGAAACAGTTACAGACCAGATTAAAGTGTGAGACAGCCTTAGATTTGAAAGAACTTAAGCTGGTGGTGGATATGAGAGTCTCTGGTAGGTTGTTCCAGTTTTGGGGTGCACGGAAGGAGAAGGAGGAACGTCCGGATACTTTGTTGAGCCTTGGGACCATGAATAGTCTTTTGGAGTCTGATCTCAGGTGATAGAGCTCTGGAGTTTGTTAAGCAGGATAACATGATCAACTGTGTCAAAAGCCTTTGCAAAATCTAGGAATACTGCTCCAGTGAGTTGTCCCCGTTCCATTCCACACTGGATTTCATTGCAAACTTTTAGCAGGGTAGTTACGGTGGAGTGTTTGGGACGAAACCCAGATTGGAATTAGCTAGGGAAATTTGTCTTGGTGTAGAAATCGCTAATTGGGAGTGGACACATTTTTCCATTACTTTGGATAGAATTGGGAGAAGTGAGATTGGCCTGTAGTTTGAGACAGTGTTTTTGTCCCCACTTTTGAAGATTGGGACAACTCTGGCAGTTTTCCAGGTCTTAGGGATATGGCCTGCAGACACTTGGCAGGAGAGGGAGAGAGACACGGGAAGGAGAGGGAGAGAAACACTTGGCAGGAGAGGGAGAGACATTTGGAAAGAGGGGGAGAGATACACTTGGAAGGAGACATGGGAAGGAGAGGGAGAGAGACATGGGAAGGAGAGGGAGAGAGACACGGGGGAGAGTGAGAGAGACTTGGGGGGAGGGAGAGAGAGATTTGGAGGAGGGAGACACAGGGGGGAGAGAGAAACACTGGGGTGAGAGAAAGAGGGTCAAGGAGGAGAGACTGGAGAGATAGACTGGGGGAGAGGAGCGAGAGACGTGTGACGGGGAGGGAGAATTAATAATACAGAATACTGTACATGGGGACTCTATTAGCTAAATATCATTATAATATTTATTTTTAAGAGCGGTGACCCCAAATACGTCCAGCATGTCAGAAAGTCCTTTAGAGATGAAGCAAGTCCATAATTTAGCAACACGAGGTGTCCGTCTGTACCACTAACGTGTTTCGCCCCCCTGCTGGGCTTCTTCCCAGAGTGGCTCGCTTCATCTCTAAAGGACTTTCTGACATGCTGGACCTATTTGGGGTCACCTCTCTTGGAAGCAACTTTACCCACATCAGAGACATATCGTGCATTATTTGGCGGAGTATTTTTGCTCTTGTGTGGCCGCCTGTCCTGTTTGTGACATCAGTCACTGGACTGTTTCATCTTGCTGTCCCCCATATAGAGGCTCAGCGTTTGGGGATTTAAGCAGTCATGTACTTCATTGCCATGGTATTGCACCTTTTGTATTGGGCATGTTTGCAACGTATAGCTCCTTAGGGGATATTTAGTTCAGACAATTGTCTTTTTGTATCCTTCGTGCAGACATTTACACTCATGCCTTATATTGCTTTTAATTTAAATGGAGGGGTTCTCACACGTGTGTAATTAGGGTCATTGTCAGCAGCATTACATTCGGTATTGAGAAATGTAGGATATTTGATAACCTTTTTGCTGGTGACCGGCCGGTGAGATTACTCCGGGTACAGTGTCCCCAGTGTGATGTATTTATTCAGGTTTCCATTCCTATTTCTATTTTTTGTTTGTTTGTTTGTTTATAGTCCTTTATGATTGGACCTTTTTGCATTGATTTTTTCAGGAGTTTTTTTCCAGTCTCTTTCCATGTGTGTTATCTTAGTTTCAATTGTTAGATGTGTTTGATTAACATTTTGGGTTTATTACTTCAATTACATATTTGTTGTATCATTTTATGAGATATGTCTGAGTGATTTCTTTGGGGACTTCTTTGTTTTTGGTGTTGTTGACATTTATTCTGCCCTCTAGCACCGCCAGTCCAGATTTCATTTGCAGGGATTTTTTCTGGCTATAGACTTTATCTATTTTCAAGGTTTGTTCTGATTGTGGTATTTTTGTGTGTGTGTTCAATATATATATATATATATATATATATATATATATATATATAAATATACAGCTTAACCCCATTATAGCGCGGTCCTCGGAGGCCACCCGATCCGACCGTGCTAGATCCGGGGTCGCGCTAGTTTTTAAAAAAAATGGCCGCTGCGCGCCCGATCGGGAGGAGGGAGGAGGGAGCCGGAAGCCCTACACGTCCACCAGGCCCGCCAACAGTGGCCCTCCGAATCCAGCCGCCGCCTGCTCCTTACTCCCCCCCCCCCCCCCCCACCACCGGCATCCATCCCCCTCCACCGGCATCCACCTCCTTCCCCCCCGAGGCCCCCACACCTACCGGCACGTCGCCCGTCATCCAGAGACCCTTTGTTCCCGCCCTCAGTCTGTGTGTCTCTGACACACCACTCCTACGCGGCCCTCCGAGTCCCAGCCTGCTCCTCACTCACCCCACCTACCGGCATCCACACCAGCCCCCTTCCTACCGACACCCCCCTCCTCCTCCCGATGCCAGCTCCGCTCCGAGCTCAGCAGCCGACACCAAAGGTAGGGAGAGGGAGTGGGAGGGGGTGTGTGAGTGTGGTGCGGTGTGAGTGCAGTGTGGTGTGAGTGCAGTGTGGTGTGAGTGCAGTGTGGTGTGAGTGCAGTGTGGTGTGACTGCAGTGTGGTGTGAGTGCGCTGTGTGCTGTGTGCTGTGTAGTGTGTGCAGTGTGTGCAGTGTGCTGATAGTGTTTGTAGTGTAGTGGGCTGTGCAGTGTGCAGTGGGCTGTGCAGTGTGCAGTGGGCAGTGAGTGCTGGTAGTGTGTGCAGTGTGCAGTGAGTGCTGGTAGTGTGTGTAGTGGGCTGTGCAAAGTGCAGTGTGCAGTGAGTGCTGGTAGTGTGTGCAGTGTGCAGTGTAGTGGGGTGTTCAGTGTAGTGGGGTGTGCAGTGAGTGCTGGTTGTGTGTGTAGTGGGCTGTGCAGTGTGCAGTGGGCTGTGCAGTGTGCAGTGAGTGCTGGTAGAGTGTGCAGTGTGCAGTGTAGTGGGGTGTGCAGTGTGCAGTGTGTGCTGGTAGTGTGTGGGGTGTGCAGTGTGCAGTGTGTCTTAGGGATATGGCCTGCAGACAGGATAGAGTTGACTATGGACGCAATTGGTTTGGCAATGGCTGGGGCACCAAGTCGTAGGAACCTAGATTGTAGTAAGTCGGGTCCACATTGGCTGCTTAGTTTTAGTTTGAGGAGCGCTTGTGTAATCTCCTCTTCAGATACTGGGCTAAATTGAAAATTGTGGGCAGTGTTGGGAGGGGGTGGGACAGTAGGGATACTCCCAGGATGAGATTCATGTTTGGGGTTTGTGCTGCGTTTCGCTAATAAGTTAGTGGCACACCCCACAAAGTAATCATTGAATGCATTTGCAATGTCAGTGGGGTTTGTCAGAGTAATATCCCCCTTAGTGATATTACTTGGTTGTTGATGGTTAGGAGGCTGGAATATATTGTTGATAACCTTCCAGAAGTTAGCTGGGTTTGATGTATTTTGGTGGAGATTGTCAGCGTAATATTGTGCTTTTGCATGCCTTGTTTGCCTTGTGCACATGTTCCGCATGCATCTGTAGTGATTGAGATCCTTGGTAGTGCCAGTTACTTTGTAGCTTTTCCACAAGGCATCCCTGAACTGGTAGAGTGCTATAAGGTCAGGTGTAACCCATGGAAGGTGGCCCCCCGTACCCTTATTTTGCGTAGTGGAGCATGGGTATCGCAGAGTTTTAAGAACTCGGATTGGAAATAGTCGAGCGCAGAATCGGGGTCGGGAATTAAATCGATTCTGTGCCATGGGCAGTTGGTAAGGTCATCCAGAAACTGTTGTGGGTTAAAGTTTTAAAATGTTCTAGTGAGGAGAACTTTAGGGCTTGAATGGGGCCGTTTAATTTTCCTTATACAGTACACTATTGCATGGTCACTGAAAATATCAGGAAGGATGCCAGAGGATTGGATTCTGCTGGGGTTTGAGGAGAGAATCCAGTCTAGCAAGGAATGGTTATGCGATTTCAGGTTTATCCGTGTGGGTTGGGAAATAAGTTGCGATAGGTTAAGTGACTTGAGTTGTATCTGGATTTTGTGGTTTTTAGGGTCAAGCCAATTGAAGTTGAAATCTCCAAGAACTAGCAGCTCACTCTTCTCATTCAGAGAGGAAATGGAGCCAAGAAATTGGATGATATCAGTCAAGGATTGTAGAGGGGCTTTAGGGGGGCGGGAGATGCCAGCAAGCAAGATGGGCTTAGAAAAGGGGACGCAGATTTTGCCAACTAGAGTTTCAAAAGAGGGTGGACTTGGTGGGCAATTTAACAGTGTAAATTGTAAGGTGTCTGCAATATGAAATAACACCCCTCTTCCTTTCTTTGATCTATCTCTCCTAAAAATGGAGTATCCCTGAATGGTGATATTTGCATCAGGGGTTTTAGGGGATAGCCATGTTTCTGTAAGAACGATGGCTTTGGGTTTATGCATAAGGCACCATGCCCTTAGTTCGTCCAGTTTGGGCAGCAGGCTCCGGATGTTTATATGGGCGACAGATAGCCCTTTTTGGAATTTAAAGGTGGAATTCTCAGGGGCATGGGACAGAGCGGAAATGGGAGGACCTGGGTTAGGTTCAATATCACCTGCTAAAGAGAGTAATAGTATGAGTGATGAGTGATGTTGGGTGTGGGCCAGGATGGAGGAGTTTGTAATGGATAGAGGGAGTAACATCTCCATGAGAAAGAAAAAAATTAAAATACATAGCAGGTTCATGATGCCAGAGGTAGGCAGTGCTGCAAGGAGCTGTTGTGAGCAGAGTGAGTGTTAGCAGACTAACAGCAGGTGTGTGGCTGTTCCTTGTCAAATGTTTAGCTGTATTGCAATGCTAGAGTCAATTCAGGGTTTCAGTGTATTGTGCAGTCAGTTTTGGGAGAGACTGCAGAAAATAAATTGTAAAGTGGTGGGGGGTTAAAATATGCAGGTTAGCAAGCATGGGATCATAGTGTGATCTGAATAGCTTACCGTTTGTTGTCTTGAGTAAAAGAGTTTGCACTAGATCCAGTCCCCAGTCACCTCTAGTCAAACTGTAGTCTAACTGTATTTATCACTTAAAAACTTCACTTTAAATGCCTCACTATCTAATGCCAATTGCAGTTCCTGCAAAGATGCAGGAAAGGTGTTGGTATTATACAGATAAAAGCAGTCACATGACCCTCCCCCTCCCCAATCAATCAGCTTGTTCCATTTGGTCAATTAACAGCACAAACATCAAACATACTAACTTATATCAATTCTACAAGGCCAGATTCAGTCTTTTACACAGGTTTTGCACATCAGGAACATACTTATATCAATTCTACAAGGCCAGATTCAGTCTTTTACACAGGTTTTGCACATCAGGAACATACCTTCTAGTGCTCGCGAGAGCAAATCAATCCCCAGAGTCCGAATATAAATAAGAATGGTAAACGTATGTAATGGATTTTCTGGCCTAGCCTGACCACCCAATCTCACATTGGCCCCTGTGGTCTAACCAGTCCCCATTACAGTGTAGTGTCTGGTGGTGCACCTGTTGGCAACAGGACTCCTGAGTCTCCCGCATGATGTTGTGTGGGGATTGCCAACCCAGACAGGCAGCTGAGGTAGTGTACTTGAGTCCTACCTAAATCCAGTGCAGCGCCTCCACCTCATCAGGATCCCAGCGTCCGCTTGTGGATGGTCCTGGTGAGGAACTCCTCTGTGGTGCACTCCTCTGTGTAATCACTCCACATTTACACACAAGGGTATGGTTTAACAGGATCATCTTTATTGACATGCGGCGGGCCAGCTGCCCCTCACAGTGGGTGTACTTAACCTCTCATGTTCACCGCACTTCCCTTTGAAAGGTGTCCTTCCCCAAATTGGTGGATTCCCTATCTCCCCTTAGGGAGATAGTCCCTGTGCCAGGTCCCTGGTCACAGTCTTATAAGCTGTTTCCTCCCAAGCCTGCACTCAGACTTGCTCCTTCTCCAACCAACAAACTGAACTCTACTGCTGATCTACAGACTCTAACTTTTGAGCAGTTCTGTGCCTTATGTATCCTCTGGGGGCTGGCACAACTCTGACATCACTAATCGTGGACTCAGAGCATGTGACCACTCCCATCCATACATAGGGCACCTCACCAGGGTGTGAGGGCAAACCTCCATAATTACTGCTGGCATGCCCATAACTTACCAGGCCTTACTGTCAGCAGGAGAGATGACTGTAGCCATTTTACAGCATGGTTACATTCTCCCCCTGGTGAATCCCACCGACCCCGGCTGGGACCTAAATTTGAAGTACCTTTCTTCAGGAAGCACTGTAAAATGAATGACACACATAATTAGTCACAATAACCTTAGCACTCTATTTTGCGCCAAGCAAGCCCTGACCAGCAGCCACTAGCTTACGCAACAGCCATCCTGTTCCCCCCTAATAATAGTGGCGAGGATCAGGTTTCTTGACTTCCCGACCCCCCATGTCCAGGACCCCCTTTCAGGCCGATACACCACTTTGTGTTTATAGACACTCCTGCCTATACTCCACACCCGCATAAGGTCGCTATCCTCTCCTCAGTTTTGCTGCCCTTAATGGCACACCCTTTATTGACCATATATTCCTCTATGGTCTCTCGCAACCATCTGTCCCTATTGTCCTCAATCTCCTGCATGAGGGGTTCTGGAATGTAGGGGTATTCCAAGCCATGGGAATATTTGTATTTGGCGGTAATAGCCCTCTCAGCCCGGCTACACCTTGTTAAGTTTGCATTCCCTGCCTTCCCTGGCAACAACCATGATAGGGGCTCGTCTGGGTCTACGGGGTCTGTCAGTATACTGGGACCCTTGGGCTTGATACTGCCGTGGCAGATTTGGAACCACCGCTCCTGCATCTCCTTTTGGTGTTTCTCCGGTGTAAATTTCCCCTTAGCCCACCAGTAGTCCACTACATCTTCCCTTTGCAGAAGGAACCGAGTGCGGTCCATCCACCCCACATAACCCTCGAATAATGGGGCCCACCACCGGGTCTCCCTAACCTTTTCTGGCTCGGATTCTAAGGATTCTCCCTCCTCTGCGTCCCCCCAGGAAGACACTCCCGATATCCCTGTAGATCGGGGCTTAGACCACCTCTCACTCTTTGGCCTTACTTCCAACTTTACTATAGCCACACTAGGTCTCCAACTGGACTCAGATGTCTCCCCCGAATATCCTCCACCCACCGAACCATCGTCAGATGTGTAACTTGCCAGTCTCTCCCCAGTCCGTTCCTCACCGGTTCCCTGGGACCCTCCCGACATCCCCAAACTGGACGTGGACCCACGGGAAAAGGTGACTGGGACAGGGGCTTTATCTAGGGCATGGGTTTGGGCGTACGGACGGGCAAATGGTATCCGCGGGGTTCCGACCCGCTCTCTACCTTTGGATTGTCCCGGATCACTGCGAGGACTCTCCGCTGGCTGAGCCTCACACTTCTCGGCTCTCCTCGCAGCCTGCCAGCTCTTGGTTGTCACAGGTGATCGGGAAGCACTGCCCGATTGCCGAGGCGTTGTTGTCATCTCTCCGGTCGTTCCGCTACCTCCGCCGGAAGTGACGTCATCACAGGAACCGGATACTCCGCCATCTTACGATGGATCCCCATGCGGGATCTCTTCCTCCACGACAACGTCCGCTGCCTTCTCGTGCACCGCCTGGGCCTGACACCGCCTCTCCTCCACGGATGCCGTCACCGGAGCCTGGTAAGTACAAGGGCTGCTCTTACCGCTCCGCAGGGTGGGCGTGGATCGCCCGTCACCGCTGGACCCGCCGGTCCCAGGAATGGAAGGGCTCCGTCTCTCTGCCTTCCGCTCCACTGGCGACACCCGACTCCTCTCACCGATACTCCCAGTAAGTGGCAATCTCCTCCCGTTTTCTCCACAGGATACGGCCATAGGCCGGATCACCGCACCGGACGGCACTCTGGGTTCCTCATCGGAGGAATCCGCCTCCACTCTGCTCGGGGTCACCGTTCGTGGCGACCGCCTTTTTGTCTCTCGATCGGTACGCTGACTGACCGCTCCTTTCTCCTCGGACTCGGCCTTAACAACTGGCCCCGATCCCCATTCTCCGGGATCTGCACCTTCTTTCCACAGTGCACCGGGGGACCCGGCGGACAGCCTAGCCGTATCCCCCGCGGGTTCGATAGTCTGAATGGGCACAAATGTAGGCATAGGCCACAGGTACTGGGTGCCACATTGCGGACAGCGCATCGCCGTACCCACGGTACCACCGGGTAGCCTGCATTGTAGGCAGAGGCCCACTACTGTCTCGGTGCCCGCCACCTGAGTCACCAGTACTCCTCCCGGTATTGAATATGGCTGGGTGGATACCATGGCAGTCACTTCTTGTGGACAGGCCATTGTCTTTGTAGGAGTCACTTGCTGCAACGGTCTGTTCTGTAAGCTGGCTCCGCGTGACTGACAAGCAGGGGTTGAGTTGCCGGCCACTCCCTTGACCAGCTCCACCCTCATCTGACACAGCTGGAAACCACCCCCACTAGTAGCAATTATGGGCGGACCCCACAGCTCGATAGGATGTCCTTTAATTGAGGCCGCACCTTTCACAGTCCTGGAGGGCGCGGCCACAGCTTTCGCGCCCTTATCCCCAACAGGGTGGGGTTCTTTCTTTGGCGCCAATCCCGGCCAACTGTCTGCAACTTTTGCAACTGCAGAATTCTCTGCAACAGGCCCACGCGGTCTCCCAGGGAAGCGGGAGCCGCCATCTTGGTTTGCATGTCCAATTACTTCAGCTACCGAGGTAGCTCTTTGTATAGCGCTCACCGGCTGGCAAGCAAATCCTTCTTTTTCACCATTTCCATCGCACACAATCACAATATCCTCCTCTATGTCCTCGGGGATCATGCCCCTAGACCCTAGACAGGACAAAAACGGTGCAAAAAAGTTCCTTCTGCCGTTTGCTCTGCACCCGCACACACGCCATGTGCGCTCTCTTTATTATCCTCCGTCCGCCATCTTGGACCTTCCGCACCGTGCGGATCCTCCATTCTTGCGGTCGCCATTCTTTCACTGTACTTAGAATTATTGTACATGGAGCTCCTCTCTGTGGGGCAGCTACCACACCAGTACAATAAAGATTACCTTGATGCACCACCTTGTGTACCTAATGTAGGCTGGACTCGTGTATGCACTACCTCAGGCTAGGCTCACTCTATCTGTGTCTGCTGTATCTCCTTCCTCCCAGTCTGTGCTCCCTTCGGTAAGTGGTCTGGAATGGGCTAGAGTACTCTGGCTCTTCCATGCAGTACTTGGGCGTCTACCTACTGTTGGCTAGCCTAGCGCAGACCCACTCCAGAATTCCTGACCACGTTAACAGGCTATCCCTTTAGGCATCCTACCAACTAGCACTGCCTCAAGGCGACTAGGACAGCTATAGCCCGGCTCCAAACCCCCAACTCCTTTCAGGCCCCTAGGTCGTCCCTGCGAACTGACAAACTCCATCAGCCCCTGACTACCCCTAGGTCCGTCCCAACACAGCACAAAGTGGCAGCAGACACTCTCCCTGTTTCCCAGTGTGCCTAGCAAAAGCCTGTCCTGTTGACAGGTATCTCAGCAGTGCCTCCAAATTTAACGGATTTTCTGGCATAGCCTGACCACCCAATCTCACATTGGCCCCTGTGGTCTAACCAGTCCCCATTACAGTGTAGTGTCTGGTGGGGCACCTGTTGGCAACAGGACTCCTGAGTCTCCCGCATGATGTTGTGTGGGGATTGCCAACCCAGACAGGCAGCTGAGGTAGTGTACTTGAGTCCTACCTAGATCCAGTGCAGCGCCTCCACCTCATCAGGATCCCAGCATCCGCTTGTGGATGGTCCTGGTGAGGAACTCCTCTGTGGTGCACTCCTCTGTGTAATCACTCCAGATTTACACACAAGGGTATGGTTTAACAGGATCATCTTTATTGACTTGCGGCGGGCCAGCTGCCCCTCACAGTGGGTGTACTTAACCTCTCATGTTCACCGCACTTCCCTTTGAAAGGTGTCCTTCCACAAATTGGTGGATTCCCTATCTCCCCTTAGGGAGATAGTCCCTGTGCCAGGTCCCTGGTCACAGTCTTATAAGCTGTTTCCTCCCAAGCCTGCACTCAGACTTGCTCCTTCTCCAACCAACAAACTGAACTCTACTGATGATCTACTTCAGACTCTAACTTTTGAGCAGTGCTGTGCTTTATGTATCCTCTGGGGGCTGGCACAACTCTGACATCACTAATCATGGACTCAGAGCATGTGACCACCTCCATACTCCAAACCTCCATAATTACTGCTGGCATGCCCATAACTTACCAGGCCTTACTGTCAGCAGGAGAGATGACTGTAGCCATTTTACAGCATGGTTACACATACGTCAGTAAAATATGGGAAAAGTCCAATGATTTGAACTAATAAATCCCTGTCATTACCTCCCTGCTAATTGACTTGGCACATTTGGATTTGAGTGTATACAAATATCATATTGTGTCATGTGATATGTAAAAGAAGCCACGCACATTTGCATACGCTTTGTTTACAAACATAAATAGCTTTTTCTCAAGCTGTCCACATCACGGGAATTTGAATCTCTTTATTACTTTGTGAGTCTGCTCACACCTCCCATTATTCAAGATTAGTCTAATAGCCAACAACCTTTTGGAATAAGTTTTGTTATAACGTGAGCTATAGTGCAACACTTTTTGTTGCACATTAGCAAATGACACACAAGACCACCAGGGCTTCATTGTGTTCGGTTACCAGGCAAACTGATATTGTTCTGTACTTTTTGTGAGTGTGCTTCACAATGCAGCTGTCCCTGTTTATCTAGGCTGTGACCTCTTTCCAAGATTCGGAAGAAAACTTTCCTCCCCCCACTCTGTCACAGAGGTAGTTAGCCCAGTATAATAAATGGGGTCATTGCACGAGAATACAATGCTTTTCTCTATAGCTATAAATATAAAGGATTGTCATTCAGCGTTATTTCTCCGCAACACAAAATAAAATCATTTGGCAAATATTTTTCATTGACGACTATACAAGATTTATCCACAAAGTTACTTTTACTACTAAGGGCAGAAAACGTCTTAACATCTGGTGATGGTTGCAGGAGCTACCTTTGAACAGTTTTAAACTCCAGATAAATGTTCCTTTTGGCAGAACAGGATCATTGAGTTATCATAATACTTTCATATACATTATTTACAGCAAAGAATGTGATGGTGAAAAATTAAGGAATTAAATTATATTAAATTGTGTTATGTTTGACAGCTGAATGACCACAAACAACACCTCCAGAAAGACAATAACCCAGATATTTTCCTGGAGGAAATGTGCTCAGTGAGTAAAGACACTGACTGGCACTGAGTTTGAAGCAGTGGAACCTGGTTCAATTCCTGGTGTCAGCTCCTTGTGACCTTGGGCAAGTCACTTTATCTCCCTGTCTCAGGCACCATAAACATAGATTGTAAACTCCACGGGGCAGGGACCTGTGCCTGCAAAAATGTCTCTGTAAAGCGCTACGTAAAACTAGCAGCACTATACAAGAACAAACTGTTATTATTAGCAGTGCGATTGGCTTATTACATCACTATTATTACCACCACGTTAAACTGAATTTATACAGTGATTTATAATTCAGCTTTGCATTTAACTTTCTCTTTAACCTCTTCGGCGCCTGTGAGGCCAGCGTAAAGTTACAAAGCAGTTTGTTACTGGCCTGACACTGAATTAGTTCTATACAAATATAGAATTCATCTTCAACTTCACTTTCTTTTCTACTATTAATCTGAATTGAAAAGGTGTGTGTGTGTGTGTGTCATACACCATTTTCCAGAATGGGAATAAAAAGGATTACAGAATCAAAGTAGAAGACGTGTGCAGAAATTCACTAGTACTGTGTAACGGATTTTCTGGACCTTTCTGACCCACCCAATCTCACATTGGCCCCTGTGGTCTATCCAGTCCCCATTACATGGTCGTGTCTGGTGGTGCACCTGGCAACAGGACTCCTGAGTCTCCCGCATGATGTTGTGTGGGGAATGTCAACCCAGACAGGCAGCTGAGTTAGTGTGCGTGAGTCCTACCTACATACAGTGCAGCGCCTCCACCTCATCAGGATCTCTGCGTCCGCAAAGAGATGGTTCTGATGAGGAACTCCTCAGTGGTGCCTTCCTCTGTTTAGTAACTTCACACTCACACATGGGGGTTCTTGTGAACAAGGGCATCTTTATTGATTGATGGTATAGGCAGACTACCCCTCGCAGCAAACAGCTTAGCCGCTCATCTTCTCCAGTACTCTCCTTTCAGAAGATCTGCCCTCCCAATGGAGTTGGATCACCTTTCCCCTCAGGGAGTATCACGCCTGTATGCCCGCAGACCTGGCTAGACCCCAGAACTGAGGTGGGAACGGTTTGATACCACACACCCACAGCAGTGGGAGCAAGCCCGGAGTGTGGTATGGCGTTGCTGGGCCTGTGGGAAGAGTTGTTAGGTTATACTTGCAACGCTTGGGGATGTCTGTAGGAATAGTCGTGTCCGTGTGCCAATGTTCAGGAGTCCAGAGGTTAGAATCGTCAGAGTATAAGCCAGGTCCTAGGAAGCCAGCGGTAAGCGAAGTAGTATGCATACCAGAAAGCAGAGTAGTCCAGGACAAGCAGGGGTCAAAGCCAGGGAAATCCAAGATAACACAGGAGCAGGAAACAACAGGAACACAGAGGGAGCACAGCATAGGTCAGGTACACACAGGGAAACAGGAACTATGCAGAGCGGGGAAGAGTGGACAGACGGGTTATAAAGGAGGGTATACCAATAGGAGAGAGGGGAGGAGTAGAGAGAGAAGTGGGAGACAACAGAGATAGAACAGGGAGAGAAGAGGAGGAGACAGAAGGGGCAGTCAGGGGAATGGCCTGTAGGGATTGGGAGGCGGAGACATGGGGAACAGGATAAGAAGAGCCTGTGCGCGCGCCCACTGTAAGCTGGGGATGCGCGCGCACAGGTTGCAACACAGGGAGGGACCGCATGGAGCAAGGGAAGACTGCAGGAGGAGCACGGAGCCCAGAGAAGGGGACCGGGTGCGTGACATGTGACCGCGAGATGGCATGCAGCGGCAGAGAGGAGGAAGCAGGTGAGCCAGGGAGAGCAGTGGAGGAGCGTGTGCGCGCGCCCTCCGTGGGCTGAGGGAGCGCACGCACCAGACGCGTCACCAGGCATGCGGAACTCCGTGCCGCGAGCACCACGCAAGGGGGAGGCAACGGGACTGATGGCACCACAGGGGAAGATAAGGCGGCTACTGCGGGAGAGAGGGAGCGGGGAGGATCAAAGCAGGGACTCAGGGAGCGCGTGGGTATGCAAGACCTGCGGGGAACGCGCTGCGGCAAGGGGAGAGAGGTAGAAGGTAAAGGAGAGGAGTGGGAAGGAGTAGAAGGGGCAACAGGAGATGGGAGAGAGGGACAAGGAGAGGAAGGAATCTCCTGAGTCGTCACAGGGAGATCACCACCTGCGCCTGGTCCCTGGACACAGTGCAGGCCCTGCCAGCCTTACTGCTGCAGGTCAGACTATTTGCTGTAGAGTCACTCTTAATTAGCACACTTGACCTTGAACATAACAGCCATCATAACAGACACTCTAACTTTTGGGCAGTGCTGTGTCTTATATACCAAGGAAATGGCTCCACCTCCTGTGTCACTAACAATGAACACAAGGTCTGTTACCACTCCCCTCATGTACATATGACACCTCACCAGGGTGTGAGGGCAAACCTCCATGATTGATGCTGGCAATCCTGTATACTTACCAGGTATACTGCCAGCATGGGAGAGAACTGTATACCATTTTTAACACATGGCTACAACTGTATTTAACTTCAGGCGCTTCCACATCATTGGTTAACTTGGCTGCATGTAACCCAGCCCCGATGCTAGTCCGCCAGCATTTCAGACTCCAACAGCAATGCAAAGACCAAAAAAAGAAAAAGGGGTGTTGGAGAACAGGTTAAAAAAAATCTGTCAAATATCTAAGTGTAAGGCACGTTCTATAGTGCCGGTGCGTGCTACGCCGTGCGCGCGCGCGGATTTTTAGTTGGCTGACGTTAGTCAGCCTTTCTATAGATGTGCCACGCGCGCACACGGCAGGGAGAGGGGAGCCAACAGACAGCGGCGAAGATGAAGAAATTCATCTTTTCGCGCCGCTGCCTGCGCTCAAATGTATGTATTGGTGTGTATGTGTGTATGTATGTATGCATGTATGCGTGTATGCATTTTTGTATGGATGTGTGTGTGTGTGTGTGTGTGTGGGTAAATAACTGCACACACAAAAAAAAAATTATTAAACTTTTTTTTTTTTAAATTTAAAAAAAATCTTGGGGGCGTGAGGTGAATGGCAGCTTAGTTTCTGAGCTCCACTCTCATCAATAATTAAATAACTTCAATAGCAGCGCGACTTTCACAGCGATCTAGATTGCAAAATATCATTGAACATACGGTGATGGCGACGAACAAAGTAACTCGCAGAAAAACGCAACCTGTGTCTACATATTTCAAAAGAGGAGAAACAGCACATGCAGCACAGGCAGATAAGATGGAGACCCCTGCAAAGTCTGCACAGCCTGCATTATCAGATCCAGACACAGATACCCCAGAAACAGAGCCAGGGGACCAGGAGATAGTGAGGCGCAAAGACATCAAGGAGTTCTGTGCCCAAATGAAGAAGTTTTTTAAAACTGAATTATGGGCCACAAGGAAAGACCTGGATGCATTGGGAGAGCGGACAGAAGCTTTGGAAACAAAAGCTGATGAGACTACCACGGAATTGGCACAGACACAGAAAACGGTGGCTACATTCTCAGTGCAAGTTAGATCCTTAGAAGATAAACTAGAGGATGCGGAAAACAGGGACAGAAGATGCAATGTCCGCCTAAGAGGAGTGCCTGAATCTGTCTCTGACCCAAAGGATTTCACAAATAAATGGCTGGAGCATCTATTCCCAGATAAGCCTGGCAATGAACTGCTCCTGGATAGATGCCACCGTGCACTTCGGGGGAGACCGCAAAACGGGGACCCCCGAGGGATATAATTATGAGATTCCATCACTACAGAACAAAAGAAGAGATTTGCAGGATCTCAAGAGACACTAAAAATATGGAATATGAACATATAAAATTCCAGATCTATCAAGACATTTCCCTCGCCAAAAGAAGAACCCTGGCGCCAATAACTAAGGTGCTGAGAGACCAAAGGATAAAATACAGATGGCTCTTCCCCTGTGCACTAACGGTGCTAAAAAACGGTGTGGCACTGTCATGGAACAGAAATACCCATGTCTGCCTTCTCTGTTTCAGCCCCCCTTCCCTTGGCAGTTCCCCTTGCTAGCTGCACTAGGATGTCACTTTCCTTGCAGTTCACTCCCAGTGCAGATGGAATGGATACATTACGTAGCCCTTTTTCCTTCCAGTCTGTTATACCCCTGGTTGCTCTGGCAACATCTCCAGTCCTCCCAGCTATGGGCTTTCCCATTTTTCCCCCCTGACTTTTGCTGACAGTTAGTGCAGTCTCACTGAACCTTTAGTGTGACCCTTGCCCCTCACTTCCTTTTCCACCATAACCTCTGGATGAGTGAGTACTCTGCTGTAAACTCCTGTACTGGTAGGATTATCTTTTTCACCTGCCGTTAACTACCAAGCACACACAGAGAGACATTATCCCAACATCTATATCTCTACACAAGTACCTGTTTTTTACCTGCTTTCCACAAATAAAGTAAAGAAAAGAAACAGACCTTGTTGTGCTTGGAAAAGAGGGCCGAGTTGACACTATCTGGGCTAAATCATCCCACACATGACCCTGGCTTTCAGAATAGTGAAAAAGATATTGTGTACCTTAAAGACACTTACAGGAGCTGCTACTCCAGACTCCATGATAACACAGAGCAGTCTCTGCAGAAAAAAAGCACAAAGCAGCTTACACTGCACAAGCAGCCTTTCAGACAGGGCAGCAAGCTTTAACCAGCAAACAACCTTGCACACGAGGCAGCAGCTTTGCAGACAAACAGTGCTTCTTACACAAAACCTAATTGCCTTTCTCTGTCTGAGTTCACCCTCTGCACAGCCCCATAGTGAGGAGCCACCATCTCACCTACCCCTGCGCACGTCCCCACGGCTAGCGCCATCAAGGGCCACGCTACCGGACACCCACCAGGACACGGGTCAGAGCCACCGGACACCTGTGAGTACAGCTACCCCCACGCTGAACGCTGCAGGACACCGCTCGGCATCATCTGAGACAGTCACCCATCGCTGACACAGGTAACAGACCGCACGCCACACGCACTGGCTAAAGGCCTACACACACCTACAGCATGGCAGAACTCAGAGCCTCACCAGACATCACGCAGGAGAGTGACCACTCCGACAAAGAGACCGCTGCGCAACTGCAACAGGCGCAGGCAGACCCAAGGCCAAAACGGACAGTCACACTGACACAAAAGGCCCGTGAAAAATATGAGACTGACATTGAAGCGCACCGCGCTAAATTAGAGTTGGCCTGGAACACTACCATACTTGGGATACGCAATGTCGCCGCCGCTGGCAATTCTGTACAACAGCTCGAGCAGGCTATAACTCAATTAAAGATAGACCACTTATGCTACCAAGAGCTGTCAGAGGCATACGTCACTTACCTGACCAGGGCTAATACCGGCGAAAGCCTGCATGAAACGGACTTACAGCATAACATTGACTTGACACGTGACAGCCGCGTGCGAACCTCTATCACGGAAGCCGAGAGTAAGAGGAAAGACCTTTTGCTGGAAACCGCATTATAGCGCTCAAGCACATCCAGGCATTCTTCAAGGTCAGCGCGATCTAACGCGTCCAGCGCTAGCGCAAGCGCTACCAAGGCGCGAGCCTCTGCAGAGGCCGCACGTGCCAGGGCCGAATATAGTCGCAGAGAGGCAGCCATAAGAGCAGGAAGAGCACGCATAGAAGAGGAGGAACAGACAGCCGCTGCTAATGCCGCCGCCACTGCCGCCGCCACTGCTGCCGCTAACGCCGCCACTGCTACCGCCACCACGGCCGCTACTGCCGCAGCCGCTACACGTTGGAAAGCCGAATTTGATGCGGAACTAGAGGCACTTAATCAAGACAAGGAAGCCGCCACCGCCATAGCCAAAGCTGAAGTCCTAGAAGCAGCCGCGCAACAGGATGGCGGGGAGCAACCGTACAGATGGATAGCCTCAGAGGATCCAGTCCAACGCACTGAAGACTATGTAAGGAGCCTCTTCAGCGTAAACACCAGCGCACCATCTCAACGCGGAGGGAGTGACTCTACAGACACCGAAGACTTGCTAGGTCCACGAGGAGAAGACGTTGCTCCGCCAATGGTACATGCTGCCTGGGATAGCCACAGCCGAAACAGTGATCCACACACCAGCGTGCACACGGATGCACTACAACGGGCTCGCCATCCAGGTACACCCACATGGGAAAACACAGCCCCTCACACCGACCAGCAGTCATCATGCGTCCACGCCAAGGAAGAGGTGACCGCACGGACCCTCCCAGCAACTACCTCAGAACGGGACAAACACGCCGATGCCTCAGGCCTGACAGACATAGCCAAGTACATGATCCGGCGTGACCTGGTGCATGCAGGACTCATCAGCTTCGACGACCGTCCTGAGAACTACCGGACGTGGAAGTTCACGTTCAAAGACGCAATCAACACCTTGGACTTCTCAGCAAGGGAAGAGCTCAACCTGCTATTCAAGTTCCTGGGGAACGAATCCAGGGAGCACGCGAAGAGACTTCGGGCGGCAAACGTGCACCAACCCCAAGTAGGTCTTGACCTAGTGTGGGAAAGGCTAGAAGAGTCCTACGGCAGCCCCGAAGCAGTCGAGGATTCGCTCTACAAAAGAGTCAACAGCTTCCCCAAGATCACAACTAAAGACTACTCGAAGTTACGAGAACTCGGGGACCTGCTGCAAGAACTGGAGTTCGCAAGGAAAGACCATTCCTTAATAGGTCTCAACGTCCTAGACGCGTGGAGTGAGACCCATCCTGGAGAAGCTACCCTTCAACCTCCAAGAAAGGTTGATTTCACAAGGTTCCAAATACAAAAGGGAGAAGCAAGTCGTCTACCCCCCATTCTCAGTTTTCTTGAGCTTCATTCGCGAAGCAGCAAGGATGAGGAACGACCCCAGCTTCATCTTAGGGGTGCAGACCACATCCAGCGCCAGCCACCCGAGGAACGAAATGTCAGCAGCGAGATACAAGGACTCCAGAACACCCATCTCGGTCCACAGGACGGACGTGCCCCCTACTACCCACGCGAGTCCCGGCCAGGCGGCCGACAGGGACAAGAAACCAAGGGACCTCAACAAAGAATGCCCTATTCACAAAAGGCCGCATCCGCTTAACAAGTGTATCGGATTCAGAATGAAACCCATAGAGGAGCGAAAGAACTTACTCAGGGAATGGGGAGCTTGTTTCAAATGTTGTGCTTCCACAACTCATTTATTCAAGGACTGCAAAGAAGCTATGAAATGCACAGAGTGCGATAGCGACAGGCACATAGCCGCTTTACACCCGGAAGCTATGAAGCCCAAATCAAGCGAAGCCCCTAACCCTTCGACAAAGCAGGGCGGGGAGGAAGAAGTGGGAGATACACCCCCCACGACGTCAGTAGCGTCCAAATGCACAGAGGTATGTGGAGAAGGAAACGACGGTAGATCTTGCTCTAAGATATGTCTGGTAGCAGTGCACCCAGAGGGTAGTCCGGGGTATCTTGGACTCTATGATGATAAAAACCGACCTGACTCGACTCACTAACGAAGTGTTAACCACATTCATGGCCGAAATATCAGCGATAATCAATGCTAGGCCTTTGATTCCAGTGTCAACAGATCCAGAATTGCCAAGTATTTTGACACCAGCAATGCTGCTAACCCAGAAAGTAGGGAACATCCCCACCCCAGTCGAAGGTTTCAACTCTAAGGATATGTACAAACGGCAGTGGAGACCGGTGCAGAGCTTGTCCAACACATTTTGGGATCGCTGGAGACGCGAGTATCTGGTGACACTCCAAGAATGCCATAAATGGCAAACAGTTAAACCAGATATCCAAGTAGGAGATGTGGTCCTGTTGAAAGACAAACAGGTAACAAGGAACGAATGGCCCATGGGACTTATCAAAACCATCCCAAGCGAAGATGAAAGGGTCCGCAAAGTGGAAGTTCGGGTGACCCAGAATGGGGTCGTTAAAACCTTTTTAAGACCTATCACAGAGACTATCCTCCTAATGCCCAAATCGGACTATCACAAGGAAGAACTGACTACCAGTTCTATGGACTCTGAGAGACATTGTGGTGCATCAAGCTAACCTAGAGCTGTGCATCCACCTACCTTACCGAGATGGCCAAGGACGTCAAGCTGGTGGTACCAGCCGGTATCCCATCGTTATGTGGACATGAAGTTTGCTATGTTATGTTATATTGCACATATGTTCCACATATACCTAGAATAGTGGTATCTCCAGATACCAGACGGGGAGTGTCATGGAACAGAAATACCCATGTCTGCCTTCTCTGTTTCAGCCCCCCTTCCCTTGGCAGTTCCCCCTGCTAGCTGCACTAGGATGTCACTTTCCTTGCAGTTCACTCCCAGTGCAGATGGAATGGATACATTATGTAGCCCTTTTTCCTTCCAGTCTGTCATACCCCTGGTTGCTCTGGCAACATCTCCAGTCCTCCCAGCTATGGGCTTTCTCATTTTCCCCCCCTGTCTTTTGCTGACAGTTAGTGCAGTCTCACTGAACCTTTAGTGTGACCGTTGCCCCTCACTTCCTTTTCCACCATAACCTCTGGATGAGTGAGCACTCTGCTGTAAACTCCTGTACTGGTAGGATTATCTTTTTCACCTGCCGTTAACTACCAAGCACACACAGAGAGACATTATCCCAACATCTACATCTCTACACAAGTACCTGTTTTTTACCTGCTTTCCACAAATAAAGTAAAGAAAAGAAACAGATCTTGTTGTGCTTGGAAAAGAGGGCCGAGTTGACACTATCTGGGCTAAATCATCCCACACATGACCCTGGCTTTCAGAATAGGCACATACCTTGAGAAAGCTGGAGGGGGGCAAAGACATTTTGAGCAAGCTGGGAGCAGGTGGGGAGGCTCAGAGGTCCCCCCGGTCAGCAGAAGAGGAGAGAAGATCGCCCACTGCGACATGGAGCAAGGTGGGGGCCAACCGACCTGAGGCGGGAGGGGGAATGGCGGCGAACCCCAACTGATGTCCTCCCTCTGAGAGCCGTGCTTTGCCGCTTTCAAAGAAGATGATCCAGCGGTGAAGCCGTTTCTAGCTGTGCCTGATTTCCTGGCTGCTATCCGGTTCCCTCTCCCGCCCTCTGAACGTCTTACTGCCCGGCCGAGACCCCAGTGGACCTGCCCCTACTGTGCATGGTGCTGACACGGGGCCGCTGGTGAGGAGCTGATCCGCACATGACTCTGGGACGGCGGCCAACTTGTCCTGCTCCTTCCTCGAGACTGTTCTGCCTTTCGCGGGCAAAAGGAGTTACGTCATCATGACGGGACAGAGGAGGGGGGGATGATGAGGGGGGGATGATGAGGGGAGTGGGGCTGCATGGTTTTGAGCATAGTTTTGTTAATATAGTAAATATAGTTCGTTCAGTTACAGGGTAAAGGATAAGGGTTAGTGTGCGTAAACTTTTTAGTTTTATAAGCTAATGGGGGGATTAGAGATGGAGAGACTGTATAGTTAACAGTTATATAGTTATATAGCTAAAGAAAGTTCAGGGATCTCATGAGCAAAGCTCGCCCGATACAGAAAGATACGTTACATGATGATAAGTCATAGGATATGAGTTAGAGGTTTTATAAGTTAGATGAAGTTACAGATGCGGTTATATAATGTGAGTTTGTAAATAAGGTATATATTGTATAAGGGTGTACATAGGGGGAGTTATATCCCTGTTTAGGCATGTAACACATATATTACGCAAGAGTTAGGTAATAGATAGGTAATAAGTAACGGTAGATTAGTAATACAATAAGGGTTAGGTAACAAGTAGTATGTCGGTACTATGTAATCAATAGCATGTTAATGTAGGTAGCACCCAAGCTGTAGTAAGGAGGTCATAGGTTAGCAGGTATATAGTCACGCACAAATGCTAGAAGAACAATATTTCGGATTAAGATGTATAAAAAGTAGGGTATTCAAACATAATAAATAAGTTAGTGCTGTAGTTCGTTAAGAAGTTGAAGCTTTAGTAAAAATCACTGGAGTTTAAGTTTTTGTTAAGTATCAGACACACGCCGGTGGGATTCGCTTCCGGCGTCGTGCATGCGTTCCTCGCATAGGTTCCTGATGCGTCAGGGCCATAAACAAGTCCCGGGGGGGTCAGTTCCCATTAGGGGAGGCCGGCCGTTTCCAAAGACCAGGCATATTGACCTACCCTTTGGGCGTCAGAGTCGTACTCGGAGGATCCCGAGTCGTGCTCTGGTTTTACGTTTGTTATTTCTTTTTATCGTAACTTTTTTTAATTTATGTTTAGTATTTTGTTTCACCCCCTATGTGTTTCCCCTTGTATTGTTCCCCTCTCCCTGTACATCCCTTCCTATCCGTTCCCCACCTGAGGGGAGAAGGCGCTGACCTGAGCTGGAGGTAGAAGTTGTGCGGGACAGATGCACCGTAGACATCAGTCAGCTGCGTAAGAAGATAAACAGATCGGGTGAGTCAACAAAAGTTAATTTACTACACTTTACACACAATAAAAGATGGCGTTAACGTTATTAACACATAATGTAAAGGGCTTTAACAGCCCAATCAAAAGAAAAATAGCCTTCTCAGACTACAAAAGACAACACGCAGATATTCTAATGTTACAGGAGACTCACTTTAGTAAGACCAAGGGGCCTAAATTCCTAGATAAAGATTACACCCACTTTTACCTATCCTCCGCGACGGTCAAAAAACGTGGAGTGGCCATTCTGTTGAGTAATAAAATCCCATTCGTAACCCAGACCATTAAGTGAGACACAGATGGACGCTTCATTATACTAGTGGGTACGATACGGAAGAAATATATAACACTGGCCACGGTATATGCTCCCTGCGAGCAGGATGCAGCCTTCTTTGATAGCTTTTTTCAGATCCTACGTTCCAATGCTAAGGCCTGTGTCGTACTCGCGGGAGATATTAATATGGTCATGCAGCCGAGTTTAGATAGATCGGGGAGTGCGGTTACTGTAAATAAAAAAGCGGTGGTCTCTTTATGCAAAGGCCTCAAAGCCAACCAATTGACCGACATATGGAGGGAACTACACCCGACAGATAGGGACTACACGTTCTACTCCCACCCAAATGGCACCTATAGCAGAATCGATTACTTTTTTGTCTCCTGTCAACTGGTCCCTATGGTTTCCCAAGCTGGGATCCATAATATTTCATGGTCTGACCATGCACCGATAGGGCTAAGGTGCGAGAACATGTGGACGGGCAGACCAGGGGCGAACTGGAAGCTCAACGAGTCAATCCTAAAAATCCCCGAGATTTGTGAGGCCATAGGTAGCAAAATTGACCAATTTTTCCACATAAATACGGGCTCTGTGGATTCCCAGTTTATATTATGGGAGGCTCACAAGGCGACGCTGAGGGGCATATTGATCAACACCACAGCTAGAAGAAAACGGAAAAGTGACTCTAAAATTGTTGAGCTTCAAACGAAATTACATTTCCTCACATTAAAACATAAGGGTAAATCAGACTCTCAATCACTGCAAGAATTGAAGGACACTAAAATTGAACTGAATATGTTGTTGACCTCCAGGGCAGATAATTCTCTGAGTTGGTCTAAGAGGAAGTTTTAAAGCAAACAGGCCGGATAAGATGCTGGCCCGAGCGTTAAGAGACAGGCAAGCGAAGTTTAATATCCAAGCTATACGCTTAAAACCAGGCACACCCACGGCCAACCCTAAGAAAATAGTAGAAGAATTCGGCTCGTTCTATGAAACCCTATATAATGGAGAGAAAGTGTCACACAATGCTAAAACGAGCGAGAAGCTGAGAGATTTCTTAGCCATCTCAAAGCTAGGGAGATTGACGGAGGGGGAGAGAGAGGTCTTGGGCGTGGATTTCTCTATTGAGGAGGTGTCACAGGCCATCAAAGAACTCAAGCCCTCAAAGGCCCCAGGGCCAGATGGTTTTTCGGGGCTATATTATAAGAAATTTGCTAAATTACTAGCCCCTAGGTTGCTCCATGTGTTTAATGCGATATTAGCAGGAGCCCCCATCCCCAGAGAGATGTTGCAGGCGTCTATATCATTCATTCATAAACCCGGTAAGGATCCGCTGGATTGTAAAAGTTATAGGCCCATATCCCTAATTAATACCGATATTAAAATATATGCTAAATTATTGGCCAATAGACTATGTCTAATCCTACCCAGACTTATACACCCAGATCAGGTCGGATTCATTAAGGGAAGACAGGCAGCGGACAATACCCAGCGATTTATTGATCTAGTAGAATTGGCTAACACAAATAACACACAAAGTATACTGTTAAGTCTGGACGCAGAAAAGGCTTTTGATAGGATTGACTGGCCATACCTGAAGAAGACGCTCGCGGCATTTGGCTTTGGGGATCGGGTGAGTGGGGCGATTCTCTCGCTCTACTCAGGACCTACCACCAGTGTGATACATCAGGGCTTCCCGTCTCTCCCTTTCCAAATTAAAAGCGACACAAGACAGGGGTGCCCGTTGTCCCCTATTTTGTTCGCCCTCTGTATCGAACACCTGGCGGCGCAAATCAGAAACAACCCGGACATCTCCGGGTTAAACGCTTACTCTCAATGTCATAAAGCGGCCCTGTACGCAGATGATATCCTAGTAATTATCTCGAAACCCCTCAGTTCACTACCAAACCTATTTGACTTATTAGACAGATTTTCGAATATTTCTGGATTCAAAATAAATCAATCTAAATCCGAAGCCCTCAACATCAATCTCCCTAGACACGTAGAGAAGCTGCTACAATTAAACTTTCAATTTAACTGGCAACAGAAATATATAAAATACCTAGGAGTATACATTGAGAAAAACACCAAAGACATATACAGTGCAAATTATCCCAACATTATTCGGACATTGAAATCTGACCTACATAAGTGGTCTTCTAAACGGATCTCCTGGATAGGTAGAATACATAGTGTTAAGATGAACGTACTCCCCCATATCCTATACCTCTTCCCGACATAACCAGTTCCACTCAGACTGAAGGACTTGCTCTCACTTCAGTCTAAAATCTCAAAATTTATTTGGGGAGGGAAAAAAACGAGAGTCAACAAATTAAATATGAAAAGACCTGTACTAGCGGGTGGCCTAGCGGTACCCTGCCTGCTTTCATACTACAAAGCGGCTCAATTAAGCCAAATTGTTCAGTGGCAATCCAACCCGCAATTGAAAAGGTGGGTGGAGCTAGAAAGTGCTGCTTGTGCACCACTAAAACTCAGCAGCTTGATTTGGTTACCTAAAACAGCGCGACGATTTGCTGGCAAGCCGCTTTCCTCAATGACCAACTTGTTGTCTGTCTGGGAGGTTACTAAGATTAAATACTCCCTTACAACAGGTAACTCTTCAATGTCCCCAATTTGGAACAATCCCAAGTTCGCTCCGGGCCTGCTAGTGGGAGATGTGTCAATTTGGAAACAAAAAGGATATACACAGATCAAAGACCTGGAGGGATACAATCGAAAGATTAAAACATTTGACCACGTCAGATTAGAAAAAGATATTCCCCAATCAGAATTTTTTAGATACCTCCAGCTCCGAGCATTCTACAATAAATTTGCCCCATATTCCCCCTTGACGACTTTCGAAAAGCTCTGTCTGGCAGAGACCAACACTAGGGGACTCACATCACAGCTGTACAGAGAGTTGATCGATTCTGCGGGCTCTAGACAGCAACCATCGTCATTTAGGACCCAATGGGAGAGGGATTTGGGAGCCACCCTAGAAGATGAGGAGTGGAATGCCATATACCTATCTACAGCAAAAAGTTCCATCTGCACCACACTAAAGGAGAACGCATATAAGGTTTTGATGCGGTGGTACCTCACCCCAATGAAATTAGCCAAGTTCGTGCCGGGATCCTCCCCGCTGTGCCCTAGGCAGTGTGGGGGATCGGCCGACCTGTTACATATGCTGTGGTCCTGCCCACATCTCCCCAGTGTGGGAAGAAATTAGAAATTGGATACAGAGGATATTCGACCTCACTATTCCCCCAGACCCATGGCTGTTCCTCTTGAACAGACCATTAACGGGTCTGTCCAAAGCAAACATTAAATTAATAGCACATTTTGCAATAGCAACACGGAGCGAGATCGCATCATTATGGAAACGCCCCGATATTCCAAGTATCCCAAAGATTCGGAATCGAATGTGGTTTATCTGCCAGATGGAAAAGTTGACGAGTTTAGTTAACGACACTGGCACCAATTTCCTAAAAGTATGGACGCCTTGGCTGGCGCAGACAGATATCCCCGGGGTAGAGAGTAACACAATCTGGCTATGATAGATATAGATGTGTTCTCCTTTGGGAGTGAGATCCCAAAATGAGACGAGTACACAGACAAGACAGCGGCGGGGACGACCTGACTGAGACAATGTAGGACGATGTAGGAAAGGCGATGGTGAATAGTAGATAATAGATAGTGCCTGGAGCGGTGCCCCTTCCAGACCCTCCCTCACCCTACCTTTTCCCCCCCCCCCCATTTTTTTTATTATTATTATTATTATTATTGTTATTCCCGGCTGAGTAGGGCCCGAAAAGCCGGGAATTTTCTCAAATTAGATAACAATTCACAGTTGAGATTACTCTTCAGATCACGTGTATTGTGTATTGTAAATTGTATCTTATGTCTGAAATCTGCAATAAAATCTAAGTTATAAAAAAAAAATATCTTACTTACACTCACACTAACACAACATATACACGCACATACGCTTACCTGCAGCTACTGGCTGTATATACACGGAAAGCATGCGGCACGTGCACGCGCGTTCGCATAGGAACGCACGGCCGCATGCTGTATACAAAGTAAACAACCCAAGTCCTTAAAAGCAGCAATGCCACATAAGTGCCAATTTGTAACTATGTATTATTTGTCATCTTAACTCTATGCCCAGGACCTACTTGAAAACGAGAGGTAACTCTCAATATAAAAAAACATTTGATAAAAAAATAAATATTTGTGATAACTGCTTCATTAGCACTATTCTGAAACGCATGAACGGTGGCAATGTCAATCCCAGTATTTATTGAGGTTAGAGAATAAAAGAGCTGACAAAGTTACAGGTTCGATTACGGGCACGAGTCACAGGGTCAGGATTTGCTGTAGGTTGTGAGTACTTTGAATGGACCAAACATGAGAGTTATTCATCGGTGAAACTATGCGTACAAAGCTGTCAAAACAGTGCAGGTCTCTTCTTCTTCCTCAAGGTCAGCGTGGCTACAAACCACCTATAATGTTATAACGGTATCTAAAGGACCAAACACCATGCTATCCAACACCCGCAAAGCATGAAAGTTCCAGCGCTGTGGCTGGACCATACTCCCTCCTAATGTATAATCCGTCTCACAATGAGCAACCACTTTACCTTTTTGTTTTAGCATTGCCCTACATTCACTCTAGATCAGTGTTTCCCAATTAAATTTAGTCGTGGAACCCTTTTTTATTTTGTACAACAAAATGGAACCCCTTAAATATTTTTAGCGTAGCAGATGAAAAAATTTCTTGGTTCAAGATCAAATACCTTTAAATTGAAAGTTAAATTTTTAAATTAAAATTTTCCATGGGAAGGCAAGTACACGTTTTGTCCTCTTTCATGTCCCATAAATAAATGCAGCCGCCCTGTATACGTGCCCGTCAGGGGGAAAAAAATGATAAGGTTTTACTCTTACTTATGTTATAATTATAGCATCAGATTCTTTGTTTATTATTATGGTGTAGGGGGGAAGGGAGCCCGCAGTGGTGTTGGTGTCTCCGTCCCTCCTGGCGGCTGCAATTTTTAAATGTTTTATTTTTTCGCAAAACACTTCATTTTACCTCACGGAACGCCAGGGTTTTTTAAAAGTCCCCCACTGCCCCAATACATTTTTAAAAGACCTCAGGGTTCTGCGGAACCATATACATACACACACAGACACACCTCACTCGTCCCTATACACTTCCCCTCACTCGTCCCTATACACTTCCCCTCACTCGTCCCTATACACTTCCCCTCACTCCCTCCTATACTCTCCCATACACTTCCCCTCACTCATTCCTATACTCTCCCATACACTTCCCCTCACTCCCTCCTATACTCTCCCTACACTCCCCTTCCCCTCACACTCATTCTATACTCTTCCCATACACTTCCCCTCACTCCCTCCTATACTCTCCCATACACTTTCCCTCACTCCTTCCTATACACCACCCCTGCTCACTCACACCTTTCTATACGGCCATACACTTTCCTTATAAGTAGATATCCCATGCGCCCTCCTCTTCTGTCACTGCTCTCCCTCACCGGCGCGAGCGGTAACTGCCACCCTCCCCACCCTCCCTCGTCGCGCTCCCTTCTCATGCACCTCGCTCTCCACTTTCTTCACCGGCAGCTTTTGCCACGGGTCAGCCAGCTGCGCTAGCGGCATCTTCCCTGAACGAGTAGCGTGCAGAGCCGGGGCTTCCCGCACGAGCCTCAGTGGAGCGAACAGTCTGTCTCTCAGTGTCTGCTCGCCCTCTCCACAGCCGCTATGGGGGAGTGGGGGGAGTGGGGGGAGAGGGGGGTGGAGGAGAGCCACGGTGGAACCCCTGGGACTGCTCCACGGAACCCCATTTGGGAAACACTGCTCTAGATTGTAAGCTCTTATGAGCGTTGTCCTGATTGCCTTCTGTATCTGTTTGCTCTCGGTTGTCCTTATTGGTATGCAGTTCTGTTTATGTAATGGTTGTCACTCTGTACTCCCATTGTGCCGCGCTGCAGAATATGTTGGTGCTTTACAAATAAATTGATAATAACAATAAAGCCATAAAGCATGCGTTTATTGTTCCGCATGATCACAGACCGCTGTGGAGTTTATGAGAGATAGGAAGTAGGCGGTCCTCACAGCAACTCCCGCATTCACAGAAATTGGACGTGATTTTGTGCCCAGTAAAAATGGAATTTTATGACATTTTCCGCATATTCAGTGGTCAAAAGACTTTAAAAAATGTAGAGTTAGACAATTACAGTTTACTTTTATAGTGCCAGGGGTCCGGCACTATATCATGCTACGAGTGACCACATCACTACAACTCCACTTCTGTCTCAGTCCGGCTGCTCTGTTGAAGCAGTAAGCCCGATCAGCCCCTTAGAAAACTAGCAAAAGACTACGATGTACTTGGTACCTTTCTAACGGCCCTGTATGGGCTAAGGAATAAGCCCCACTGTGTCTGATTTGAAATGACATTCTATACTTAAAGACCTTTCCGTGCCGGAAATTCAGACACCAGAATGTCACTCGAGGCCGACCCCCTGATGATAAAAACTCTCTACTTCCGTTCAGATTGGTTTCACAGCTCCAGGGGAGCAGCAAATGTGATCTTCCATTAAAAATGAGCAAAAACCTTCCTGATATTCTCAAGACGGCATAAGGGCCCCTGGAATGCTGGCCCAGGTAACGTCCTGAGAATATCAAAAAGGCAGCAAAAGGGTTAAAGCTTAGGGCTGCGACTGCATTTTATAAAAATGTATACCATATTAATGCTAAAAATACAAGAGAGATTTTTTCTGATGCTCTTAGCATTCATTTTGCTCAAAAATTACAATCATGTGTAGACCTCTGAAAGTTTATTTTGAAACTTACTGTTAAAGCTGCAGTTTAAAAAAAATGTTTCCATTCAATATGTGCATCAATACAATCAACACACTGACAAGTGATTAGCTAAGTTGCCGATCGATTCGTTCTCCTGTAATCAATCGCTGAAGATCCGGCTCGGGGGTTCTTTATATCACTGTGAGGCCTGCAGAGGATGACCCAAAATGCAAAGTTCTGTGTGAAAGTTCATGTGACCCAGCAGGCACTAGATAATTGGTGCACTGCTAGAGAGATGGCAAAGGGGGTGTGCCAGAAGAGGAAGGGGAAGGGGATGTGACTTTATAAATGGTTGCGATAGAAACAAAAATGCTTGCTACATTACCATACATAAAAAATAGGTATTTAAAGTTGCAGTTCAGTCAATATCCTGCATGTGTGTTTTTTTTAATAAATCTGTTTCTGTTTTTAAAAAAACAACTTTTAAAGACCAATTTTCTTGTATTCTATTTTAACAGCCATTTGCTAAGGCACTGCCCCTTCATGTCCTGTCACAAGCCCTGGCACACCCCTTTGTCAGCCCTGCCCTCCCTCTAGCACTTGTCAGTGCAGGATTGCTCATGAATATTCATGAGCTTCCACTGACAGACAAACAGAATATAAACAGATCCCTTCACTAATTATGTCACCAAATTTCGCCGATCAATACATGGAGAACGAATTGACCTGCAGCTATACAGTTCTTTAGGTAATTAGAGATTGCCCACATAAAACTATTGAAGTAAAAAAATAAAAAAAAAAAATAAAAAAAGACTGAACTGCAGCTTTAAAAATCGTTTGATTAAAAAAAATGCTTCAAGTTTTTTTGTCATAACGGATTTATTTAAAAAAAAACACATGTTGGATATTGCTTGAACTGCAGCTTAAATGTCATAGAAGTATTATTCACCTCACAACAGACACAGGTAAAGCCAAAACACACACACACAAAAATAGACTAGCTAACAGTTCTGGCATCTTCTTTTTGTAACACTGCCACAATGATTAGCCCAACCTTGAAACATACTGTAAAGAAAAGAGTTTTGCTAGTCGCCAACATCTATTCATGTAAGATTATGTCAAAGAATTACTGTCACATCAAGCAATATTTCCAGAAAAATCAGGTGCCAAAAATAAGCAACCAAATTCCAAACACATATTACAATTAAAAAAATAAAATGTTAGAGTACTAGAAATTAAAACTACCCTCACAGAAAAATCAATATTAATTTAATGTCGATTCAGCTGGGCCAACCTATCTTGTTATATATGCATTGCTCTGAAGCAGCATCCCACACACTGCTTAATGTACAGTATCTGTCAGTTTACTACACGAACAACTAGGCATTTTGGACCTTCCTTTATCATTTTACACTGTGGAGATGGATGCTCAGAAGAGCGAGACTATTTCATTCTTGTAGTATTTTTCCCCCCCGTGGTATAAACTGTAAGAATAGAGGTTAGAATAAACAAAACAGCTTTTTAGAATGACCTTGCATGTAACTTCAATGTCATGATTTCCCTGAAAAATGGGCAAGCGTTGCAAAAACAATGCATGCTTAATAAGGCCTCGGACATGGTCAAAAAGACCGTGCTGAGGCGCGCTGAGGGGAAACATTATCCCTATCAGCGCGGCCTTAGACGGCGCTTCCGCAGGCATGCGGAGGCGTGTGGAAATGCAGGAGACAGGCAAGTTCAAATTTTGCCGCTCATGCAAGCGCAGGTTCGGTCACGTGACTGCCAGAAGCCAATGGCAGTCCGTGACGTCCATAGCCCCGCCTCCCAGTCCGCCTCCATACCCGGCTCCCACCCTGCACACAAGCGCGCTCGCTGACGCTCATGCAGGGACAGGAAAAATCTCCTGCGTGAGCAGAAGAGCATGAGCGTCAGCGCTGCCCAGCGCTCTTCACTACACCATGTCCCAGGCCTAAGGCTAAGTCCCCGCTGGCGCTGAACGCGCTCATGCTTGGAGAGCGTTCCAGGCATGAGCGCCGGGTGTCCTGCTTGTACACGCGCGCGCGGGGGATGGCATTGCGGTAGTTGAGCGGGCGGGTAAGTATATGTAACGGATTTTCTGGACTGGCCTGACCCACCCAATCTCATATTGGCCTGTGGTCTAACCAGTCCCCATTACAGTGTGATGTCTGGTGGTGCACCTGTTGGCAACAGGACTCCTGAGTCTCCCGCATGATGTTGTGTGGGGATTGCCAACCCAGACAGGCAGCTGAGGTAGTGTGCTTGAGTCCTACCTAGATCCAGTGCAGCGCCTCCACCTCATCAGGATCCCAGTTTGAGCTTGTGGATGGTCCTGGTGAGGAACTCCTCTGTGGTGCAGCCCCCTGCGTAATCACTCCACACTTACACACAAGGGTATCTTTTATCAGAGTCATCTTTATTGCTGGATGTGGCTAGCTGCCCGCCACACGGGTGTATTTAGCCACACATTATATCCAGTAGCTTCCCTCTGAAAGGTATATTTCTCCTTGATTAGGGATTCCCTCTCCCCGTAGGGATATCTACTCTGCGCCAGGTCCCTGGTCACAGTCTCATTATTCCTGCAGCGTATATCAACTCTGTACTCCTCTACCACTAACTACTACCTAACTTTTGATCAGTGCTGTGCCTTATGTATCCTCTGGGGGCTGACACAACTCTGACATCACCAACCAGGGAGTCAGAACCTGTGACCACTCCCATCCATACATAGGGGACCTCACCAGGGTGTGAGGGCAAACCTCCATGATTACTGCTGGCATGCCCATAACTTACCAGGCCTTACTGTCAGCAGGAGAGATGACTGCAGCCATTTTACAGCATGGTTACATATAGTTTTTTGTTTACCTAAGAGCCGATCGCGGCTGAGTGTGTGCACGCGCATGAGCGGGGACTTACATATATCTAAATATGTAAGTCTCCTCCGCAAGCACAGCCCGCTAAGCCCGATCAGCGGACTTAGCCTTAGTGATAAATATCTGGGTTATTCGGCACACAGCATGTATACATTGTTGGAAAGTTTGGAAACGTGTTGAGAGAGGCAATATACACTATTAATAAAGGACATGCCTTTGAAGCCTATTTTTGTCCATGTCCAAGATATATTTAATAAGCCGCATTCTACAATAAGGCACCTTCCCGTGCTGGGAGACACCATACAGTGTATTCAATGGGCTGTGAGGTTTCTGCCAGCGCTGGAAGGCATCTCCTGGCAAAAGACTGCTTAGTAAATATGAGCCAAAATGTCTACTAATATGTAATGCATCATCATTTGAAAACAAAAACAATGAAAGGATATTTAAACAGAAAATCTAAGTCGTATAAAGTAGTTCAACTTTAAGTGAAATTCAGAATTAGTTTCAACCGAAATAACCAGAGCACACAGTAAGTTTGGCATTGTATAGTCACGCTCTATAGTGGAATGGAATGCTATGCGAAGTGGATTAAATATTGGTGATTGACTAATATCTTTAAAAAATACATTTTACAGGTGACTGAAGGTAATGTATTATGTGTTGTGTTTTTTCCATCACCATGATAATAAAATCAGATTAGCTCACAGCATTCACTTTCACAGGACCAGCTGGAGGGCTGTACTTAACACGTAATAAGACAGAAGGCAGATGAGACTAGATCTGTCGCTTGTCACTGATTTTCAGAGATTGGCGAATGTGCCGAAATTTGCTTCATCTGTATTTATTTTTTTAAATAAAATTCGAAAAATATTTCAAATTAGCTTTCAGGGCCAAAACAAGAGCGGAATTGTCTAATTTTGCCACAATATTTATATTTGCTATAAGCTGTTTTTTGTTTTGTTTTTAGCAGTGAAGACACCGTCCTTGTTTTTTTTCCCCTCAAGTTTATTTTAAAAAAAATTAAAATATTCAAGCGTGAAAAACCATTAGCGTTAGTTTTTTTTTTTTTTTTTTAAACTCCAGTGATTTTGTTAATATTCCAATATGTAATAATGTGGCATTTTCGCAGCAGATTCAAACTTTGGCAAATAAATCTCTATTGATTTTCGGTGAGTCTCATTGATTTGGACTCAGTCCCACTGATTTTTAGCATCAGTGGATCCATGGAGTCTCATTAATAGGAATCAGTACAATTTCAGTAAATCTAACTATTCTGGTCTAGATCCCACAGGCTCAGTCCCATGTGATTTTAACATAAACTTTAATCCGGGAACCAAAACAATTCCCAGGTCTCCATCTGCATTGTTTAAAAACATTTCCAAAAATATTATTAAAAAATGACTTTAAATGCCTGTTCTATGTCTGTTCAGTTACCTGGATAGGGTTACCAGGTGTCCAGTATTGACCCAGACTGTCCTGTATTTGGACACTGTCCAATAAACAAATGGAGGTAATACTGGTGTAACAGTGTTTCCACCACCCACTGGGAGATCCCCCTATTACTAGGTGTATGGTGCATGCTACCTGTTGGTTCACAAGAGGCTGATTTGTCTGCTGATGGTTGTGGGGACTACAGGACAGGCTTCTGGGGTATGTACCCGACATTTACTCCATGGTACACCGGTATCTGTAAGCTCCAGATATATGGAGGCGATCTCCTACGGTAGAAACGGTTACCTTTCCCCCCCAGTAAGATCACACACCAGGCAGGAGGTATATTCAACTGGAACGGATTTATTCCTATACACTCGCAGTAACACGACAGTCCTCAATACAGTCTCTGTTCTGGTCTCCAAACTTGGGGTGGTCCCTGGCCTTCACTACGGGTCAAGGGCCCCCACAGAAGTCCCTGCTCTTCCCCAGCCCTCTAGCAGGACCAGGGGAAAAGGTAATCACTCTCACTCCCCCTTAGGGAAGAGGACCAGGGCCTGCCACTGCACAGCAGCCCTGTGTGATACCTTGTCTCTCTCAACGTTAGACACACTACCGAATTTGGGGTCGCACCAACCTTAACTACAGTAGGGGGAAGGTACTAGGTCTAAATCCAGGATTGGGCAGAACACAGACCTAGTCACACCTCCTCCCCTGTCACTCTGCCTGTATTCATGATTAGTACTGGCACTGCCTGCTCTTACAAGGACTTGCATGCCAGTGAGTGCAGAATGGTAGCCAGAAACCAGCCATCTTGCACAGCGAACTTCACGTGGTGCGTTCTTGGGCAGGAGAACCACCATTTCAAGTGCACATACATACAGGACCACGTGTCCCACACGATTCCAGCTAGAATCCATTCTATGCAGGCCTTTACAGCACATGATTTTACTGTCTACCAAGCATAGGTCCCAGGCTAGCAAAGCTCCTTCTGATACACTGCACTCGGTCACAGTCCATTATGAGCACTCTTTGGTTTACTGTGTGTCAACAGCTAGTGATACTGTTGTGGTTCTTCAAGCAGAGAAGTATAGGCACTTGAGAAGCAGGCACTCCTCCTAAGACACCACCCCGTCAGTACCTTACGCCACCCTGTCTGATCCTGACCCCATAGTCTCCTTCAGGTGATCCTAGCCCGTGGCAACGAGACCCCTCTCCAGACACACTATGTGTCAGACCGCAGGGTGACTCTGAACAGCAATAGCCTCTCTGTCTCAGCACAGCTCACCCTGTAGGTCATCCCTTGCTGCAGTTCCATGGCGGGGAAGGTGGGCCCCGGTTATGGTATGCCGGAGTCCCCTGGACACTACACCAAGCCTCACTCTTTCTCCAGCGCTAACTCTGGAAGCTTACCTGATAACTTCCAGCCTTGCATCGCTGAAAGCCTGTCGTGTCGCTGATCTCAGCAGCACCTCCAAGTGTAACGGTGTTTCCCCCACCCGCTGGGAGATCCCCCTGTTTCCACGTGTATGGTGCATGCTACCTGTTGGTTCACAAGAGGCTGATTTGTCCACGCTCCAGATGTATGGAGGCGATTTCTGTACACTCACAGCACTCGGCGGTTCTCTGCCCAATACAGTCTCTGTTCTGCTCTGCAAACTTGGGATGGGCCATTGACCGTCACTACGGGTCAAGGGCCCTCGCAGAAGTCAGTGCTCTTCCCCAGCCCTCTATAAGGACCAGGGGAAAAGGTGATCACTCACTCTCCCCCTTAGGGAAGAGGACTAGGGCCTGCTAGTGCACAGCAGCCCTGCGTGATACCTTGTCTCTCTCAATGGTAGAGACACTACTGAATTTGGGGTTGCACCTCACTTAAGTACAGTAGGAGGAAGGTACTAGGTCTGAACCCAGGATTGGGCAGAACCCAGACCTAGTCACACCTCCTCCCCTGTCACTCAAGGGACTACCTGTGTGGGGAAAACCCATGATAAATACTGGCACTGTCTGCTCTTACCAGGACTTGCATGCCAGTGAGGGCAGAATGGTAGCCAGAAACCAGCCACGGCTACACTGTACATAGTGGCCTGACCAGCTTGAGGGACCGTAGGATTTCTCTGAGCAGGGTTGTTGCTATGGGGCTAGGCAGCTGCCTCCATCTTGATTGGCTGCATTTCCCAGCAGCAGCCAATCAGGAGGAGGTGTCATTAGCCTGAGGGAGGTGCCAAGGAGATGAGGAAACATCATGGAGCGGAGAGGGGTGTCTCTCTCGCACCTTACACCATTGTGTCCAGTATTATTGGAGAAGCCACCTGGCAACCCTAGTTCGGTAGGAAGGCAGGAACTATTTGGGGGGTTTGGGTGCTGTACATACGAAATCAATAACATACAAACATTACCATAATGTAAAATTGTATCAACTCCATACTTCCACCCCTATGCTCAAGACATGTATGTATATCTTTAGAGCACCACCCATATACATAACGCTTTACAGCAGTAACACACGTGACATAATAGGAAAAAAATCCATAAAAGTAGAAATTAGGAAAAGAAATTATGAACAATCAACACAATTTAAATCCTTAAACATATCAATGTTTTAAATTCACTTTGCTTTTATGTGGAACTGAGCCTCCGTGGATGATACTATACACCTCATACATCAACCTTGACCCCTTGCAGACGCACTTACCAGAACACCCTCCTACTGTCTGTACGTTCTTCCTACCAACCAATTAGACTGTGAGTTCTTCAGGGCAGGGGCTGATTTTCCCAAGTGTCACTTTTATGTCTGAAGCATTTATTCCCATTATGTGTTATATTATTATGTCACATGTATTACTGCCGTGAAGCGCTTTGTACATTAATGGTGGTATATAAATAAAGATATACATTCATATTCATTTAGAAGGGATACCTATCCCTTACCTTTAATATCAGTCCTTGTGTATGCTTTTTACTGGAGTGTGTAAACTTTCACCACTTCAGGTAGACATGTAATGAATTGTATCTCTGCACTAAAGGTGTTAATGTTGTCACTTATGCAGGAATATTGGGCAGGTTGCTTGGGATTAATGCTGTGGATGATCAATACACAGTGGGGATTTTGCCTGGGATCACAGCAAAGCTCCCTGCCTGCAGCTGCCCACCTCATATGCTCAGTCACTGCTCACAAAGTAAGGACCCCTGTCCTTCCCACTCCCCCCTCTCTTTTTCCTTCTATCGGCAGACCAGTGCATTTTCTGCATTGTATTCCCCCCCCCCCCCCCCCCTCTCTAACACCCTCTCTCTTCCCACTCGTTGGTAATGAGCCTCACTCATCTCCAGTCGAATCCACAAACATTTGCTAGTCTGAACCCAACAATCATTATTCCCTTAACCCATTCTGTGCTATAAAGGGGTAGCTAAACCCTTCTGGCACTGAAAGAGTTAAAGCCAAACCGCCCTCACAACGTTGACCAGTATGTTGTTTTTTTTGTTGTTGTTTCTAGTCCAGATTCCATAAACGCCACTGGTTTCCCTCTCTGGATATTAACGTTTTATCGCCTTTTCCTTCCCCTTTTGTAATTTCCCTATCTGTCTCCTCCTTCTCCCTCTGTACCTGACACACATTGCAGCTGCCTCTCTTTTGTGTGTTCCCCTCCCCGTTAGTGTCTGTCTCCCCGCCCCTACCCTCCTGTGAGCCTGTCTCTCTCCTCCTTTCTCATACACCGCCCGCAGTCATTGTGAGCACCGGCTGTGAGTTGCTGGTGTTGGGTCTCAGAACGTTCGATCCCAGACGTTCCATCTCTCTCTCTCTCCACCTTTGGATTGCTGCCTCTGTTCACAGAACGCATGTTGTTCCTTCGCATTGTCTCTCTTCTCCGCCTGCACTCAGCCGATCCCTGCAGCACCGGGGTGTTGTCTGGTAAGCCTTTCTTTTCTCCCCTCAGTCTGCCTTCCTTGTTGCTGCTGCAGCTGCCTCGGTGATTGAGAAAGAGGGGGGCAGGCGCCTATCTGCTAGCAGAGATATAAAGACCAGACTTGGTTGTAGACTGCCTTCTATAATAAACGGGGTGCAGGACATAATGTGGGGTGGTAATCTACCTCCATGTTATTGGGGACAGGTTGAGCCAGGTCTAAGTTGGCAGCTCTTTCGTGGTGAATGTTGTAGTTGCCTTCCATGCAAATGAATGTAAAAGGCAGTGATGTAATGTACTCATAATATCATTTGATGGGAATGGGCATTAGTGGTTAATATTTAAATATTATTTTTATTTTTTTATACTGTGAATTTTTAGAAGAAGTTACTTAAAATTGTTGTACAATAAATATTCAGCTGCAAAACAGGTATAGAAATGCTACGGTCACACACAAAAAAAATCTTCAATGGCACCAGATGTCTATAATTTGGTGGGCACATCCCCTCAGTAACCTATCTGATTGTGTATGTGTTGCGGGTTTGGTATATGTGTTTTAAAGACAACATAGGGTCATATTATTGGTATGGGTGATATCAGACCAGGTCTGGCATAGCCTTACCCAGGAAATCTGTACCACCTGTTCACTTTATCATGAGATCTTATCCTGCTCCATAATTCCGAATTCAGCACAGCCTTCAGGACAGGAGACCTTTTGCATAATGCTTACTACTGTATATCATTACACTACTGGATCTCTGAGGCCAGCTTCACGCAATAGTTTACCAGGTTACATAGGAGAGGCTGGTATGACGTGACAGATTTCTTAATGCTGATTTCAACTCTGCTGCAAACTGGGGTAATAATCTGAAGTTGTAGGGAAGAGATTCTACATACACAGCCTGCACTGTAATCTTTGAATTTGAAATCTACATGAATCTCAGGACTTTGGTTGCCATATGGTATCTCACTACCTGAGGTCACAAATGTCTATTGATTTTGTATGCGTTTTATTTTAAATTCTGCAGGTAATTTACAAGCGCATTTTTCAATAAAAACATCAAATCATCATAATAGAGTTGTTTTGATGTGGATAAATGAAGCCTGGCCAGAGGAGAGAAGTAGAGGGATTGTGACTTGGGATATACTGACAAGCCGTCTTGGGATGCAACAGTAGTGCTCTAAGAATAAGAAATCTGGTGTTTGAGGCATTATTGCATCTGTGATTTTTCTGTGGCAATCCCATGCCTGGAAGTCAGTGTGATGGGTGCTGCGATTGTTTTCTGCGGCTGTAGGAGAATTCTGCATTTTTCCCCACATACAGGGAATTGCCTGAACAGACCATTGATAAAACCTTTGAATCGCCAACTAGTGTCTGTCCAGGAATTTGCTCAAGCATCCAGTTTAACTTTGGCATTGGTTCTATATGGCCGATGTTGAATAGGTTACATGGCAGTGCCAATGGTATGTGTCTTGCTTAGGCCCTTATTCAGTATGCTATGCTGGGGAAGGTTTTAGTCCCACTCATTTGAATGGAACTGAACTCATCTCCAGCAGAGAGAAGTGGCTTTATACTGTAGTTTATTAAATCGCGGCCTTAGTGAGATGTAACACAAATACAGGGGTCATAAAAAATAGCTGAATTGTCACAGAACATGTTGGTTCCATTTTTTTCTTAGATGCTTATCATATTGTTAAATAACCACTTTTTTATGCTTTCATTTATCGCACGAACCATACATAGGGAGTTAAACTTCCGACTGCTAATGTCACACTTGTACATGTTCTCTCCTATCTAGCGCAATTTGAGGTAGGCCCATAATTACTGGTGGCTTCTGGTGTCTTATGGAGTAGCACAGTTTAGCAGATATGGCCAGCGTGTACACAGTACCAGATACAGAACACTTTATCCTATCTGTTCAAACTTATTGGGAGAGCACATGATGTTCATTACCTTGAAATGTTGACTATCCCTACAAACAAACATGGTACATATTATTTTTTGGCTGAAATTTAAAGTAATCAGGAGCTACAAACCATTGGCTTTTAATCTTGGTTTTATACATTGTCCATATCAATGTTCTTTAACGGCCAGTTCCACTCAGAATTAAGCGCCCAGCCTGGCAGGAGGGGTTTATATTTTGGTTTGAAAGGGTTTGTCGCACATAATTGGCAAAAAAAAGTTTCAACGTCTTATCGCTATAGCTAGAAAAATGCAATCACCCGTAAAAGAGATGTTTCACTCATTTTGTTTCCTGTTTGTATTTGTACTGGATCTGCTGCAGTTATAATAGTATAATTGACTTATTGTTTCAGTCTTATCTGTTTTGGTTATGATGACATAATTACTTCACTAGCAAAGAAGAGGAGATCGTATTGAAAACTTGCTGTACATGTAGCATCTATGGCTACACAACAGTAAAAAGCAGGATAACATCATTCACAATGCAGTACGTTACATTCACTTTAATGTAAGATTTGGGGAATCAGTTCTTATTATCATGAAATAAATAAGTATATGTCTTAGGTAAAAATCTGGAAAGCATTGATTATCATTTACAAGGTGAAATAATATTTCACAATTATACAGTACATTTCCCCGGTAGAGGCTAAGGTAGAGATTTGATGTGTCAAACTCATAGGGTATTGTTATCAATATCTGGCCATTATTAAGCTATTAACACCTGGAACTTTGTTTCTGGGTCATATAAATGTCGTGTCTACAGCAGTGGTTTCCAACCTTTTTTGGGGGTTAAGGAACCCTATAATTATATTGTGAATGACTACAGACGCCAACCCACTCTAACAGCGTGTCTGAGATCAGATGCATTGACAATTCTTCTGTATTTGGTGCAATTTTCAAATGACCTGGGAATTGCAGAGAACCCTTCAGGGGATGCCAGGGGAACCCAAGGGTTCATAGGAACCCCGGTTGAATGCATTGGTCTACAGTGATAATTATTCATGCCTCCAATACTGCAGGAAGACAAAGCCTAAGAAGAGGAACGGGAATGTTTCCAATGGAAAATTTGGGGCAAATCCTTTTCAACACACACAGACATTACACAAAAGAGTTAGAGGAAGCGAAACATCTCCCATGCTTTGTGAACCATTTTTGCAACACATATAGCATTCTTTGAACTGTTTGACCATAAATAAATCGCCCAGATTTAACTCAATGAGTATGTTACCATTATATTGATTTCACTGCGTATTGAGGGGCGTACCTATAAAGGACATCCGGGTTACATAGAGTAAGGACTATAATTATTGGAGTTTCGCCCAAAATAGTTTCTGGCCTCCTGTTCTCTATGAAGAAGTCTCTTTGCACTGTTGTAAGTCGTACTCCGCAATGATTGTCTACCGCATTTTGCTCATTTGTAACTTTCTGCAGTGCTACTTTGAAAGTAGGCTGGAATGCGTTCAGTTTTAGGATTGTAGAGTCACCACAAGCCTTGAGTGGGTACTAAATAAACTAACAAATCATTCCTGTTTTTCCTCCCAAACTATAGGGAATATAAGGATGTCCAAGGAATCCAGCTTACTAATTATGTGGTGATGACTTCGAGGTGTAGAAGGCAGCTGTCTTGTGCAAGTGGTTGAAACATCATGACTGTGTTCAGACAAGAAAATGTGGAGGATTACTACGAGATTGGAGAAGAGCTTGGAAGGTAGGTAGTCCAATATAATGTCAAAAGGTGTCGATAAGGCTACAAATAGGATGATGAAGAACTCCTGCATTTAATGTGGGATTCAATGTAGGATTGTCTTGTCTTAGTGGAATCCTTAGTCATAACCGTAAGAAACCAGCGTTTTTGCACTGCGTGCATGTTTGTGGTTTCTAAACTAAATGCCAGAGATGCCTGCAAGGTATTGCAAGTGTCATTGAGTTTGGTTGATCGCGCTTTGTCCCACAGCTATTGTGCAACATATCTGTAATTGTAAATAGCATTTTCAGTTGAAATATAAGGGCGGTGTAAAATGATATAAGCAACGATCGGATGAAGAAGCCGTTCATGTGAAAATAGCTACGCTGCTGAAATAATGGCATTAGATGAATAATTAGTTGAAATACGTTTTCCCAGCATGCCCTTTAGCACGCCAGACTTGATGTCTATCACATCCTCCAAACCAACGGCTTAAGTTAGAAGGCATTATATCGCAGATAAATGATCAAAATGAGGCATATTAAGGGGGCGAAAAATCCACCATTTCAGTCCTATTATGGGACCTCCACCATTGGACGGAAATATTAGATTTGTTTCTTGAATGCACCTTTTTTTTTGATCACTTACCTGTGATATGTCTTCTACCTTGAGCCGTTGGTTTGGGTGATGTATAGAATTTTCTCTCCTATGATGCGTGCACTCTCCAATATACATGCCAGAATTACTGATAGGTGTGCCTAATGTTTATCTATATCAATCACATTTTAGCCCTTTTTTGAACCCTGAAAGTGTTACAGCAGTTTTTCCATATGAAAACATGGAGCGCATAAAATAGACCAGGAATCTTGCACATTTGTAAAGTGACAGAATTTGCATGGCATTTTAACATCATTTGAGGCATAGAGCACTTACACAACACAGTGTTCTAGTTTGTCTTCTATGCCTGATTTGTATAAAAGATGCTGCTAGCCATATAGTAGACACCCATGGGACTGTCACATGTCTAATAGCTGATATTAATGGAACATTTACCCTTCTCAGGTTATGTAGCATTTCAGAATTTAAAGTTGCTAGAAAAGGGATTTAAAGATGTGTGTGTGTGAAAATCTTGGGATTTGGATTTTTTTGCATTTGGAACATGTATCTAAATAGTTAATGTAACCCTGTGTACTATTGTTTGAATGCATGGTTAAGAATACAGGTAGTATAGTTGTACCATATAGATTTGGCATCATCCTTGGTCTTGTCAAAGTAAAGACTCTCTTTAGCATAATGCATTTCTGCTACAATGTGAATCTCCCTGCCATGTTACTAAAGAAACAAAAGGCCTAACATGTTACAAATACTGTAGCTCATATTTAGAATGTCTTTTTTTCAAAATCTTCTCACTGAGACCCACCATAGTTGTTTTCTGGTTAAATAATCCAACAACACTTTTTCTCTGGGCCTTGCCAGCCAACTTCTGTTGTGAAAACGTGTCCAAAGTTTTCTGTTCTACATCTTCTGTGTGTCTGCTGTCAAAGCTGCAGTTTAAGCCATATCCTACATGTGTTTTTTTTTTTTTTTAATAAATCAGTCCTGTACTATGAGAAAATACTTGTAGCATTAAAAAAAAAAACAATTTTGAAAGAAATGTTTAATGTATTCTAATGTAACAAGCATTTTTGTTTCTATAGCAACCATTTACAAAGTCACATCCCCTTCCTCTTCTGAAACAGGCTCTGGCTCTTGAGCCCTGCCCTCTCTCTAGCAGTGCACCAATTGTATCTAGTGGCTGCCTGGTCACATGATCTTCTCCACATAACTTTGCATCTTGGGTACTCTTCTGCAGCACTAACAGTGATTTAATGAACCCCCAAGCCGAATCTTCGCCGATCAATCTACAACTTAGCTAATCACTTGATAGTGTGCAGGTTGTATTGATGCACATATTTAAAAAAAAAATTAAATGGCAGCTTGAACTGCAGCTTTAAGAGGATATTATGCCAGGTGATGTAGTGCATTGGTTGGTATTGTGGTGCTCCAAAACCAGTAGTGGCCTTGTAAAAACCAGATAAGGCTTTATACGGAATTAATCCATGAATCCAATAAGTGTCCGACCGTTAACACAGTGTCCACAATCTGCATGCTTATAGAAATGTGCAAAGGGTGTGTGCCTAGTGGTGTCCACTTGACATCCACATAGATTGACACACATGAATAGACCCAAGCATATGCTAATAATAAGCTGCAATGTCCAGGACGCACAGGAATAAATATATGGCCCATTACCTGTGTGGTGCAGGAACACTGGAAACATCCACGTGCGTTGCGTCCGTCCGCAGTAGAAATCCAGATGAGTGGGCCAAAACAGGCGCACTGGCCTCCACTGGGACAAGCAAAAAAATATCTCTTAGGCATTCTCCAAACTCTGTCAATCAAGCTGTTTATTGCCACTTCCCAACAGCAAGGATCTACCCGAACGCACCCCCACGCGGTTCATGCCGAAGGCCACTTTGTGTTTCGGCAGAAACGCGTGGGTGCGTTCGTGTAGTCCTTGCTGTTTGTGGAAGCTGGCAATAAACAGCTGATTTGACGGAGTTTGCCTGAGATATTTTTCTTGTCGCTGGCTGTGCTCTGTTTGGCACACTCATCTGCCAGGTGATGTAGGTTGTCATTATATAGCTGTGATGAGAGAGGATGGTGTATGCAGTCACTCATAAGACTAAAGTAAACCAATGACAGTGCTATATTTATTGTATAAAACCAGGTGACCAATGCCTTATTTTGAAGCCATTTTTTCCTCTTTTATCTAGGCAGCGAGAATGTCGGCACTTGATGTTTTTCTTTGGGTTTTACTGCCTTTATGTTTTCATTATCCTTTCTCTTGTGAGTTGGTGCACTTGTGCAGTTGATGTGGTGGTTATTTCATGTGAACAAAGTATCTCTCCTCCATTTTAGAGTTCCCCACTTTACGTGTGGAGCAATGGGAATTATCTATTTTCAATAATGATACTTGTCTGGTATTTATTTTCAGTGTTATATTTATTGAGGTAAATGACCTTGATTTTACCTTGGAATCGCTATGATCATTTGTTCACTTCGTTTCTACATGGGACTGCACCATTAAAAAAGAGTAATATTCTCTGCAATTTGCAAACGACTCTTATGAAAATGTATTTTAAAAATCAAACTTTTTTTTTTGGCGGGCAGGTTGATTTATACTTTGGTACAGTCGGGAAAAGTAATTGTATTTTGGAATAATATCCATTAGCTGGGTTGCAAACTATGTAGTTTCATTGTAAGCATCTCTGTTATATTACACTATTGCCTAGTGTTCTTTATCTCCCACATCGACTTTCTTGAACATTTTTTTTTTTTTGAAATCGCTAAGGGTTTCTCATGTCTTTCTTACACTGCTTTCCTGAACAGTCTTCCCCACTTCAAGGCAACCTTGCTAAATTCGTGCAACAGTCCTTCTCCATGTCTCACGCCTGAACGTATGCCAAAGCTACTGCTTACCTCAACACAAGTCTTCTGCTGACATAGATGACTCCACAGACCACGACTATTCACATTGTCAACCCATGGTGAAAAGCGGAGCACCCATTGTTAAAGTATGAAACGTACATTAACCCTTTCTCCTGTCTCTGCTTTGGGGGCAAGTGGTAATGTACTTCTTGTCTTCTTGAACACTGCAGGGACTGCTCCACTCTGTCCTCGGACTTCGCCCAACAGTCAGTTTTTTCAGATAGATCCCCAGCCGTTCACAGCACAGGTGGCTAAATCGGAGGCTCAAGTCACAGCTTGAGCCACCTGTGCTGAAGCTGGGATATCCTGAAGGCCTGTTGGGGGTTGAGGACAGGAGTTGAGCAGCCCTGCTTTAGTGCCTGTAGCCTAATTGTACAGTACATGTCAAAAGAACACTCTTGCCCGTTTCAAAATCTAATAGTGTGTCTGAGATCAGATGCATTGTAAGGTACCCCAACCCCAGACACTTTGTTCTCTAATAGTGTGTCTGAGATCAGATGCATTGTAAGGTACCCCAACCCCAGACACATTGTTCTCTAATAGTGTGTCTGAGATCAGATGCATTGTAAAGTACCCCAACCCCAGACACATTGTTCTCTAATAGTGTGTCTGAGATCAGATGCATTGTAAAGTACCCCAACCCCAGACACATTGTAAATTCTTCTTTATTTGGTACAATTTTCAAATGACCTGACAATTTAGGGATACCCAGGTTACCCCTGTTGAAAAACACTGACCTATACTGATGTGTAAAGCAAATTGATACACATCAATAACTGGAACAAAGAGCAACTGTTCTTAAAAACTCTTCAAAACACAGAGAAGGCAGCATACATACTCTTAAACACTACAATGTCAACACAACTCCCTTACTGACGTTAGCAGCATTAGTGTTTCAATGTTCTTGTTAAATTGCGCTTTTAAATTGAATTATATTCTGCAAGCATTAATTCATTGACCTACTGTACATGCTAACTTGAAATACAGCCTAGTTTCCCAGTATCATATACTTGCATTGTAAATAACAAAATAAGCACTTTTCAGAATCGTTGTAATTGAAATTCTGCTGATGTTTTATGCCGGGAATACACTTTCCTTGAATGGATTGGAATTTTGTGTTAATGTGTACATACGTTGCAAATGTAAAAAAGCATAGTAGGGCACGCGAAACATAAACTAAGCTGGAGGCGTGGCTGTGACGTCACGTGAACGGTTCGCCCTCATTGGCTGAACCGCTCACGTGACGCGGCCATCTCTCTGTAATAACAATTTCAGTTGTCTCCTCTGTAATCTGTCGCTCCGTAGCGTTTGGTCGAGCGCCTTCATTGGTCTCCGTTAGTTTGTTCCGGCAGCGCGCAACATCGCACACGCGCCGCCACTATAATCGTGGCCTTAACCATGAATAAAGTATCACGCATCATGTTTCCAGCATAGAACTATGTAACAATAATGAATACAAAATACAAGAATTGTATAAAAGGAAAAACTAAAGGATGACTGCTTTAAAGCTGCAGTTCAAGCTGCCGTTTAAAAAATAAAAATAAATAATAAATATATATATATAATTTATTTTTTTCCCATTCAAAATGTGCGTTAATACAATCTACACACTGACAAGTAATTAGCGATCTATTCTCCTGTGATTGATCGGCGAAGATTAATTAGAATACATTAAAAATGTCTTAAAGTGCTTTTTTTTTTTTTAAATGCTACGTGTATTTTCTCGTAGTACAGAACTGATTTATTAAAAAGAAAACACATGTAGGATATTGCTTTAACTGCAGCTTTAAGGTTTAGATGAAATCAAAGAACTGAGCACTCATTTGTTGACAATATTCCAAACAGATTGCTGCAAAGTGTAGCAATAGATAATGTTACCTTTAGTAATTTAAGAATACATTGTAGCTGCTGAGTTACACTGACTGCAGGATTGATTGAAACTGAAAGGCAGCCATTTAGTGAACCCTGGGAAGCTATATAGCATGGAAAACAAGTGCAAATCACTGTAGAAATCTGGAATATAGACTTTATATATTTTATCTTCAATGACAACATAAATAGTACTTTTAAAATGAGGCATTATCGAGCACGGAAGACTGGGGGCGGGGAAGCCAGTAGAACTAAGAAGAAAAGAGTACATAAATGACAGCAGAAATACTGTCTTCCTATTTAGAAAGACAATGCCACATTCTTGTAGTAGTCTTACAGCACTGTATTCTTCTCTTCATGCTTCACATCTGCATGCAGTGCTTCATCATAAGTCCTTAGTCTGCTTTTTTTCAGCCTTTTATCTATTACTGAACTGAACTATTTGAATTGCAAGTTGTACCTCTTAAAATACAAGGAATTGGTTTAATGGCAAATCAGGCCACTGACCTGGTCTGACTTTTGTGTGTTTGTCTAGGAGTGAGGTTCTCAGGCCAAAACTTTTAGGAAGTCGCAAATCTCTCTGACAGTAGATATAAGCAACAGACCTTTTAATGTAACTTTGAAGACATTCTTTAGGTGTCTGGAATTACCAGAGGGTGTAGCCAGGAGGGTATTCCAGAATTTTATAGATTTACTAAATATTAAGGTATTGGGGCTCTAATGATTCACGGGAATTATAGCTAGATCTTTGTAACATTTGCGATCATACGAATTGAATGATGCTAAACTATCCACGGTTGTGAGAATGCAAAGATCAGATATCCATTTGTCGCTCAAATTTGGGGGTAAGTTGGTCAACAATAGTCTCTTTACATGCGGGAAACTCCCAAACATATTGATATGAATCACATTATTCTAGGAGTTATGAGAATAAGCTATGGGACATTTTATATATTAATGCAATTTTTAAATTCCAAATAGTATTTTATTTTTCCTAAGCCGTAAAAGTATTGCCAAGAGATTGTTGAAGAGGGCGGGGGTTGGGGGGGTTAAGGACACACAGAGGGTGGGTTTTTGCTGTTCTCGATATATAAAGTTTTTAGGATAAAGTCCCTGCAACTGAGATATATCAGAAATTCAACAAAGTGTGTGTTGTCCAACTTCACGCCTCTCTGAAGGACATCTTATGATGTTATGCAGTAATGAAATTAGATCTATTTTATTCCTTTTAAAGAAACGGTCTGAATTTATTATACTGTATGTTTTTATAATATTTTTCTGTAACCTAAGCACTGTACTATTTTTGTATATTAAATGTAAAATTTAATTAGTATCGTCTTTGGCTCTAAATGAACTTTGTATGTTTTGTAGAGAGTATTGCATTTTCTGACACATTTTGCTACAATAGATTCTTGTGTTAAGTACATATTCTTCTTTGTAAACGGGGACCAGAAACTCTGCAAGTACATCTTGACATACATTTTTGGTGGTGGCAGCGAGTAAAGATATATATTGTGACGCATTGAAGGGAGATATTATTCATGTGAGAGGCCTAGCGGAAGGGAAAATTGGGTCCACTAGGTAGCTGTGGGAATTAACCCTTGTCACATATACAAGTCACGTGCTCACAGGTGTGCCGTTTCTTGACACACTGGTTTTCACTAAAGGAATGCTTGTTTGTGGTTCTTTAAAGCAGCAGTTCCCCGCGTTCCCGGTGTACATACTGGTCAAAGTAACTCTCTCAAGGCCCCTCCTGGCAAAATGGCAGTAACATCAACCGTTGTGTCTTTCTATTGGTCCACATGACACAAAGGATTTTAAAAAAAAACCAGGAAGTACTTTACTGGTACAGGGGACTGTTGCTTTAAAAGTGTGTGAGGTTATTGTTGGTATCTCATTTTTGAGATGGACACACACACACACGTTTGTGTTGACGCCCATAGTTTTGTTTACATTTGGTGAAACATATTGTAGAAATGGGAGCCAACTCCTCAGCACTCTGCAGCTCTGTCATGATGAGAGGCAGCATTGTATGCAGCATACGTGGCAATGTTTAATATATGGTACTTTCTTTGGGGTCATGTTAGGAGTTGACATTTAACTGATGAAATCATTCTTACAGTTGCAAAGGAAGGAGGTTTCTAGAACGATGCGAATTGGTGATCATTTAAAAAATAATAATTTTACATACAAATTTCTCTGAAACAGGATCTCAAAAGGAAATGTTATCATGATGGAGGAAAGTCTATGCAATTTAAATAAAATGTATAGATGTAGCAAGACTTGCCATTCTTGTGGCCACAGAAAACCTTAATCCTTTGCTTGTTGGGCTATTTGCTGGGGAGAGAAACTGGTATGAACTTTTTAGTTGAGCTGTGCAGGCATCTCTGTCCCTGTTTGCAGCCGTCTCTCAGTCTCTTTGTCTGCAGTGTCTTCCCATAGCACTGAAGGTAAGAGATGCAGGCTGTATTTCCTTTCTCACTCCCTGGATGATGTTGATAACCTTATATAGGGCTCTACATCATGAGAGGGAGGCTATAAGACTGTATTTGGTCATCTAAATCAGGGGTGCGCAAAGTGGGGGGTGCGCCCATCTAGGGGGGTGTAAGATTGTTTTGGGGGGGCGCGAATTTCACCTACTTTCCTCGGCGCCGTGGTGTGAAATGACGCAGCGGGGTCATGTTACGTGCGTGTCGCCATAGCAACGCGTGTCAAATGACACCACGGGGGGGGGTTGTGATCCCATGCGTCCTTTGACGCTGGATGCTGGGTAATGGGGGGCGTGAGCATAGGTGCTAGCAGGCATGGGGGGCGCAGAACAGAAAGATTGCGCACCCCTGATCTAAATTATCAAGTGGATTGCACAGTGTTCTAGATAATTATTCAGCACAGTGGTTATGGGTGCTCAAGTATCAGACAAACATTTTTGATGAAAATTAATAAAATATAAGCAGTATTTAGTGGAGAAGTGGGTGGTAATGTCATGTGACGATCAAAGATAAATCTTGCGTTTTTAAGAGGGTGATCTACAAATATTCAGCAATAAGACAGATGTTCCACATCACTATCAACCTCCATTAGGAGTGTCTCCCAATTCTTCATTAAGGTTTGCACTCAGTCTCTTCCTCAATGTTTTGTGATCACTCACCCACTTCCTGAATCTGTATGGAAGCGTGACAGCTGCTAGTAACAGGATCCAAGTGTAATTGATTACAGGAGAACAGTGCACAGCCGAAGGGAGTTTGGGTCCAGGTTAGTAGAAAAAAAAGTACTTTATTAAGAAAACATACTAAAAGGAGGTAAAAAAAAATTCTATTCCGGGACGGAAGTTTTTTTTTTTTTTTTGGGGCTATCAATTTGGAGAGGTGTGTGTGTGTGATGACTGGTATGTTTCTGTGATGTTGATACCCATGTATCTAATATGCATATCCTTCCACTTCTAGTTAAAGTTCAGTTGGAATAATTTTACTTTGTGATTAGGTAAGTATAGATGAAGGGCTTCTGATTTATCTGTGTTTATTTTATAATCGGATATGTCTTCTGAATTCTGTCAGGGCTGACTAGGTTTGGGAGGGATGTTAATGGGTTTGATAATGTTAGTATAACGTAGTCTGCGAAAAGGGATTATTTTATATGTTGCGTTGCCAACATATTATTCCCTTTATATTGAAATGTTGTCTTATATATTACAGGCCAGTAGTTCAATAATTTGAGCAAATAATAAAGGTGACAGTGGGCAGCCTTGCCTTGTACAATTCAGAGATGGCAATCACATTGTTCTCTGCCCCTTGTAGTTTCAAGGTGGCTGTGGCTAAAAGGTATAGTGCCTGGATTTCCTAGAGAATCAGGCCTTTAAACCCATACGCTTCTAATGTCTCATTTAAGAACTGCCATCTTAACTGGTCAAACGCTTTCTCTGCATCCAAATTCAGTACCATTGCTTTAGTTTTATGCTTGTGTTTTTGTTCTATTATGCATATAACTTTCTGAGTGTTATCTGATGTTTGTCTGTCGTTGATGAACACAACTTGGTTTGGATTGATTTAATTTAGGTAAAAGTTTCTGTAGTCTATTCGCTATTATTTTACTATGTATTTTTTAATTTTTTTTTGTAAACTTGTTCTTTATTTGAATTTTCATTTTAATGGCCGAGTTCAACAACGAAATTGGTTTATAACTCTTGCATCTCGTCGGGTCTCTACTCTCCTTGTGGAGGATCGTGATTATTGCCTTTGACATTTGATCTGGGATTTAGTCCCATTTTAAGAAGGAGTTAAACATTTGTAACATTGTTGGTGCCAGTGTACCTATATACAGTTAGGTCCGGAAATAATTGGACACGGACACAATTTTCATAATTTTGGCTTTGTACGCAACCACAATGGATTTGAAATGAAACAACTGAGATGCAATAGAAATGCAGACTTTCAGCTTTAATGCAAGGTGTTGAACAAAAATATTGTATGAAACGTTTAGGAATTGCAACCATTTTCATACACAGTTCCCTTATTTCAGGGGCTCAAATGTAATTGGACAAATTAACACAATCATAAATAAAATGTTCATTTTTAATACTTTGTCGAGTATACTTTGCAGGCAATGACTGCTTGAAGTCTGGAACGCATGGACATCACCAAACACTGGGTTTCCTCCTTTGTGATGCTTTGCCAGGCCTTTACTGCAGCTGTCTTCAGTTGTTGTTTGTTCGTGGGTCTTTCTGCCTTAAGTGTTGTCTTCAGCAAGTGAAATGCATGCTCGATCGGGTTGAGATCAGGTGATTGACTTGGCCATTGCAGAATATTCCACTTCTTTGCCTTAAAAAAACTCCTGGTTTGCTTTCGCAGTATGTTTTGGGTCATTGTCCATCTGTAAAGTGAAGCGCCGTCCAATCAACTTTGCTGAATTTGGCTGAATCTGTGCAGGCAATATATCCCTATACACTTCAGAATTCATCCGGCTGCTTCTGTCTTCTTCACATCATCAGTAAACACTAGTGACCCAGTGCCATTGTAAGCCATACATGCCCATGGCATCACACTGCCTCCACCGTGTTTTACAGGTGATGTGGTATGCTTCGGATCATGAGCCATTCCAAGCCTTCTCCATACTTTTTTCTTCCCATCATTCTGGTACAGGTTGATCTTAGTTTCATCTGTCCAAAGAATGCTGTTCCAGAACGGGGCTGGCTTTTTTAGATATTGTTTGGCAAAATCTAATCTGGCCTTTCTATTCTTGAGGCTTACGAATGGTTTGCACCTTGTGGTGAACCCTCCGTATTTGCTCTCGTGAAATCTTCTCTATATGGTAGACTTGGATAATGATATGCCTACTTCCTGGAGAGTGTTCTTCACTTGGCTGGATGTTGTGAAGGGTTTTATCTTTACCATGGAAAGGATTCTACGATCATCCACCACTGTTGTCTTCCATGGACGTCCAGGCCTTTTTGTGTTGCAGAGCTCACCAGTGCGTTCTTTTTTTCTCACTATGTACCAAACTATTGTTTTGGCCACTCCTAATGTTCCTGCTATCTCTCTGATGGATTTTCTTTTTTTTTTGCAGCCTAAGGATGCCCTGTTTCACTTGCATTGAGAGCTCCTTTGACCGCATGTTGTTGGTTCACAGCAACAGCTTCCAAATGTGAATGCCACACCTGGAATCAACTCCAGACCTTTTACCTGCTTAATTGATGATGAAATAATGAAGGAATAGCCCACACCTGTCCATGAAACAGCTTTTGAGTACATTGTCCAATTACTTTTGGTCCCTTGAAAAAAAGGGGGCTACATATTAAAGAGATGTAATTCCTAAACCCTTCCTCCAATTTGGATGTGAATACCCTCAAATGAAAGCTGATAGACTGCACTATAAGCCCATATTCATTATTTAACTTTAACTTGAATTCATTTTGGTACACAGCCGAAATAACAACTTGTATCAGTGTCCAATTATTTCCGAATCTAATTGTGTATTTTTGTTATAGTATAGGCTTGTGAAATCATCTGGTCCTAGTGCTTTTGATGGTTTTAGGGATTTAACTACCACCATCAATAGCTGAGATTTCTGTATTTAGAGTTTTTAGATCCACCTTGTCTTGCCTTGAGAGGTTGCACTGTCACGAGTATTCTTTTATTTTTAGATGTAGACTGGGATTCGATTGTTTGCTGGATTTAAGTAATCTAGTCTGGAGTACAACTCGTGTGGACCGAGAAAAATGTGAAGTCTCGAACTGTTTTATATAATACCATCCCAAGTATCTATCAGGGGAAACTCTTTTGCCAGGCTCCTGAAACATTTCAGTAGTTTGACGTATTGTTATGTGGTTGATCTTTTGTGTGTGTGTTGTCTTATTTTCCTACAGTATATGTCTGACTGACTTCTGGGGCACATTTAGATTAACCACCTCATTTCAACCTTAAACGAAAACCACAAATCCTTATTCGTACATATCTGTGAGCCCATTCTCTCTTGCCCCTGCACCCTCGAATGCGGCCCTCCTGATGCTGCCCCCCCCCCCCCTTGCATTCTCGCTCCCCCATGTACATTCCTGTTACCTTCAGCCAGACCATTTCTAAGGGGAAGAATATGTTGATTTTATCTAATGTAGTTTTATAGTACATAGATTATAAAGAATGCATTTTGTAATCCCAATACATACACTGTGAGATGACCATTTAGAAGGAGCTACTATGTTGGTCTTTACCTATAACCCATTGCGTCACATACATTTTTGGATCTCAAGCTAAAAAGAGTATTTGGAGTGACTGTTTCTGTAAACATGCTTTCATTTGTGGTGTTTTTAGGCACCTGAAATACGGTTTGGTTCAAATTGCTAAAGACATTTGATTCCTGTGATCTTGGAAGGATCATATGCATTTAATTTAACGTTACAGTTGGTTAAACCTATATAACCCCTCCCACCCACGCTTTTTTGAAACAAATTTTTTTACACAGTGCTAACCTGGGGTCCTCCAGAGCTGAGCCGCATTAATGTTTAGCTCTGAGGTTCCCGAGAGACACAACGTTATGTTAACGGTATTGCTTGCTGGTTTCTAAATGGGTTTTAAATCACCGTCCAGTAGAAAGCCTTAATGAATGACGTTGCAGCTTCTTATTGGTCGTTTAGTGTGGGAGTTTTGATTAGCCATTTTGTTTCCTGTGTAGAGTCATAGATACCGGTAACTTACTAGTAAGTATCTTGAAGAAAACAGAGAGGGTCCCCGAGCCCTATCCTGTAAAAAAAAATACAAATAAAAAAAATAATAAAATGTATGTATGTCAGTAGGGAGGGGGTTGCCAGTTTAAACCTACGTAGTTGAAAGCATGTGTTCTTCTATGCATGCTGTGGTATATGCTTGGCTAACTTTTCCAGTGAAATGTTGGGCACTGCATATAAATGGCCAGTAACGCCTGTCACGAATATCACAATTTAGTTTTTCAGCATCATTTTACTAACCTCGTGGTTTAAAACATTAACAATGATCTCTCTTTACGGGGTAAGGAGTAGTCCCACCTGTCAGACACTCAATTCTGTGGGAGGCCATTGTAAGAGATGTGTGCAGAGGTATGCAAATGGAGACTGTTTTAGGGTGAAATTATCTTGGCTTTATTTAGCCTGATCCCTTATCCAGGCAAAACATATAAAAACAACAATATTTAAAAAAAAAACTATCCCTTTGTAAGGGCTAACTTGCTTCCCCAGACCCTATCTGTAGGACTGGAGGGATATTCCCATTACCAGCCTATCACCCCAAAGTCTCAGAAAGTACCTTAAGCAGGTCGCCCTCCATGTCAGTCTCTGGCAGGTTCCTGGGTCCTCTGTGTCCAGGAAATATAGGTCTCTGGGTGTCTTGATCTCAGCACAGTCTTTGTGCTCAAGACAGTGTCTGCGTGCAGGCTTCTCTGGTCTCCTTCTGTCAGCCCAAATGTGAATCTCTCTCCTGTTTACAACAGGAGGCTTTTCTTACAGACTTAATTGGCCAGGTGGAGTATGGTTAATCGCCTGCTGCACTTAACCAGATCCCTGCTGGATTTTAGAGATATAGTTTCTTCAACAGGGATAAGTTCCTGTTCCAGCCATGCAGTGTAATCCCACAGCTGCAGTGAGCAGGGCAGAGGCATTGAACATTGTGGTTAACATTGCAGCCTTTTTAACGAGTTACATCACTATTTCTACAACAGAAAATATTGAAGCGTTTCACAGTGAGGTTTGTTGAAAAGGCAATTTGTACGTGTAATATACTGTAGTAATCTTCCTTGGCTTGCTATAGCGACCATTTACAAGAGCACAGCACTGTCTCTTTTCAAATGGGCAGCCATATACTGTAGTGAACCCTGGTAAGCAGGATCTTTGCAGATTTTGATCGGCTTCTTAGCTAATTACATTTACTTAAAGAAACTGCTGCATCTCTTACAATTGTTTTTTTTTTTTTAACAACAAATGCTACCTGTATTGCCACTTGATATTTATAACATAACGGCACACCCTTCATTGTAGAAGTTGTGATAGGTTAGTTGTGGGCTTGATTCTCACAGAATACAGGACCTCTATAATAAGACATGACAGAGACGTAAAATATCTTTCTAGATAATATAGTTCTAATGAACCACTATGTCTTCTGCAAACTTCAGTATCACCTAACCAGAACTGCCAGCAATCTTAGAGCCGTGAGTGTTGCACTGATCTCAGCTATATTACTCTGCTTTAATGTGGTTTGCAGTAAGAATCCTAATAAATATATTTGTCTAATGTGGCCTACTGTGTTTTTGGCAAGGAGTCCACTATTTTTTTGTAAACGTATTCTCATGCCACACCACATGCATTCATTACAGACATGCCTTTGTACAAAGGATGATGCAAGCTATCCTCTTGGTAGTCACATTCAGGGAGTGCTCAAATTGCCTGACACTTTTTTGGCACAAACCTGCCACTCAGTCATTTTAATTCTTCTTGGTGGAGTGGTATGCAATGGATATCTCTCGAGCTGGAATAGCAACCTCAGCAGAAACGTATTGAGGGACAAAGTCACCTAACCACTTTGCTGCCAGAGACCTGCCATGCATTGCAACACAATTAGTTGTCGGCCCGTCCGACAGTAAAAAAAGGTTAATGTTGTCATACAAAGAATTATAGCACGTTAATGGTGTTCGGCTTTTATAGGACGCATGTATTGATTCAGAGCCAGAGTTCTCATTTTTAAAGCTGGAGTCACACACACACGCGCACGTGATAAAGTTTGTGAACCCCAATGATATCTATGATATATAACAATGTCGTTTGTATACCTAGACACTTACCGGTTTGTCATGTGGAGCAGTCCCCTGATGTCCGGATGTTGCTGCCTGGTGATATAACACCCAAATGCTTTTAATTCTCTGATGTCTGTGAGTGCAATTCAGTGCTCCTACTTTTCATATTAAATGGTCACACTTTTATGCGCTATGGAGCATGCGCTTAATTTTTTTAGATACTACAGTATCGGGTTGTGGATCTGCCTCAAAGCTGCCTAAGTCGCCTGCTTTTTTGTTCTGACCTGAGGATTGTCCAGGAGGACATTCCTTACTCCTCTTCCCTTATTCCACAGTCTTATTTGGTATACCTATGAGATTTATATTGAACTATGGGACTCATTCTTCTATTAATATGTTATGGGACTAATTGTATTCACTGTACTCCCTATGTATTGCTTCTACGTTAACTTTATATTTGACACTTCACATATTTTAGGATATTGATGGAATACATTGTTGCATGTTTTACACATTTAAATCACTTTATTGTTTAACTTTTATACAGATACAACACACACAGATGTGTATGTCTCTGTATATATGTGTATCTCTCTCTCTCTCTACATGTATGTATGTATGTATGTCAACAACAAAAAAGAATCCCTCAAGGAGCACACAGGTATACCGAAAAGTAACAATGTATATTAATTAATATAAAACCAGGGGAGAAAGTGTTAAAAATGGGAGGGGGACTCCTCAAGGGACGAGGTGAAGGACACAGTATGATACCTGACAAGTATATCGCGCTAAAGAAAAGTGTACCAGAACAATGACTGGAGTCTATGATTATAAATAGTGCAAAACCTGGTAATGGTCAGCAAGCTACACATGAAATGAACATACTGATACTGTGTAGCTAAAAGGCATAAGTAACTTGGCCAAAGATACAAAGTGAACAATATCACAGAAGATATATAGCAGGCATACAGAACAGATCAACAAGAATTGCTGCTGTGAAAATTGCTATCATGGTGGTAAGAAAAAATGTGACAAAATATTAACAGTCCAGATCATGCATGAAGGCTGCAAGGGAAAAATTCAGTTGCTGTTCAATTTAAAGTCCATGTATATAGCACATTTCAAGATGCATCACTTTTGGAGTGGGAGCGCGTTGAAGGAGACCCCCCTCTCTTACCCTCTCATTACAGGGACTACTTATGAGGTTCACCATTGACTGCAATATGGTGATGTAGCTTGAAATGTGCTATATACATGGACTTCAAATTGAACAGCAACTGAATTTTTGCTTTGCAGCCTTCATGCATGATCTGGACTTTAATATTTTGTGTGTGTGTGTGTATTTATATATTTATATATATATATATCCTCTGATATTGGGACTAAGTGCGAGGCTCACCATTCATTACAATGTGGTGATGTATCTGGGACTTTGTCATTTATATGGACTCTAGAATGATTTGACATAGAATATTCTGCCTTGCTGCAATCACCTGTCATTTGGCTTTTGACCATAAACTATTATTATCACTTTTCTGTTCTGATTCAAGCTAGTTTCGCTGATTCAACCTGTGTGTTTACATAGCATGATTGCAAGTGTCCATACTGTGTATCTCTGGCCCATTTACATGCATGCCTTGCCTATTCACTTTAGCATGTCCTATATACAGGCATACCCCGCATTAACGCACGCAATGGGACCGGAGCATGTATGTAAAGCGAAAATGTACTTAAAGTGAAGCACTACCTTTTCCCCACTTATCGATGCATGTACTGTACTGCAATCGTCATATACGTGCATAACTGATGTAAATAACACATTTGTAACAGGCTATATAGTCTCCCTGCTTTCGCACAGCTTCGGTACAGGTATTGCTGTTCAGGACGTGATGACAGGCGCATGCGTGAGCTGCCGTTTGCCTATTGGGCGATATGTACTTACTCGCGAGTGTACTTAAAGTGAGTGTACTTAAAGCGGGGTATGCCTGTATAGCTGGATATACTGTTACTAGGTCCAGCATATAGGTGTTTACCTTATTGTGTAATTTCTGTTGCCTTGTTCTAGAGTTGTATACACTGTCCAGATTCTCATTTGTGTGCTTCCATGCACTTTTTCTTTTGTCCCCTGAGGTGGTAGTGAGGAGCCCCCCACCATTTTTTATACTTTCTCCCCTGTTTTTATTACGCTAATAAACTTTGTTACCTTCCGATATACCCGTGTGCTTCGTTAGGGATTCTTTTTTGTGTTGCTTTCCTATGATCCTTTTCCCCCGGAGCACCGCTGGCTTCTCCTATTTAATAAGAATATTTATGATAGGTTTTTGGGGTATCGGTATCTTGCTGGTGTGCATGCGGTAGTCTGTGTGTTTGTGCACCGCTGCTGTAGACGTAGGAAGGTGTTTTATGGCCCCGCGGTGTCATTTGACGCCTGCACCAAGGTAAGAGTGGGCGCGAGTACTGGGGGAGAGCCGGCAGGTATATACAGCACCACTGTATGCCTCAGGATTGAATTGTACTTGTCCGGTGTGCAGCAACCCTCTCTACTAAGCTCTTATCTGTTGTCAGCCATTTGGGCCATCGTTACTAAACACCGGAAAACACAATGTGGCCCATTCCAGTGAATACGGCCATTAATGATTCTGCGTTCGAACGTATCGATTGCCCAAAGCACAGCTCAAGAACACAATGACACATTTATCATTTTGTGTGGTTAACCTCTTCGGAACGAGTGGGGATTTCAATTCGTCGCTTCCAGCCCAGGTTAAGTGATGCAAGTAGAGGTGACCTCTTGTAATGACCATTCATATGTGACTTGCATATTTTATGCTTTTTCCATCTCCCTTTCTGCCCGTTCCAATAAGAAGCTGCACTATAATCTTGCAAGGCAAGGAGAGCTAATCACCGCTTTCTCTCTCCCTCCCTCTCTAGAGTTTAATTACACAAGAAGAAGATGCGATGGGTTTAAATTGCTATCGCTTTTAGTTAGCAGGAGAATTTTCCAGTTTAAAGTAAAAGTGCCATTTTCTCAGCGGTTTTCTGGAAAACGGCTGAGTTAGTAGAATGGCTCTCGTGTATTTGAAGTGTTGCACTTTGCTGATGTTATGCGATATCATCCCCCAAACAGCCTTCTGAGTGTCAGTCGTTGGATGCCAGATTACGGAATCTGTTGTCAAAGATAACATGAGGAACTGGTTTAATTTTGGTGATGCATGCTTTATAGAAATTAAATAAAGTAACTATATACAGGGGATGTGCAATATATATATGTGTGTGTGTGTATATATATATATATATATATATATATACACACACACACACTCTTATCAGTCGGGGTCTAGGACAATAAATATATAGTCTCTGCTAAAAGACCTTTTAAAACCTTTCCTTTTTAAAACTGTTAGAGAAAATTTGTTCAAGGAAATAGTGCTGTGCTCGAAATAAAAATGTCAAGCAAGCTAGTATTGTATGAAGACAGAATACTGTAAATCATCTTCATTTTTAAGAGGGTGGAAAAAAAACACCGCCAAAGTAAAAAAAAATTTACCCCAGAAATGAAAAAGGGAGGGGGGGAAGATTGCTGAAAGAGTGGCTCGGCGAGTAAAGACACTGACTCGGATAATGACACTGAGTTTGAAGCAGGGGAACCTGGTTCTTCCAATTCCGGTATCGGCTCCTTGTGACCTTGGGCAAGTCACTTTATCTCCCTGTGCCTCAGGCCCCCAAAACACACAGATTGTAAGCTCCACGGGGCAGGGACTGTCTGTAAAAATGATGTGTATATTGCTGCATACCGTAATTGTGAAGCGTTTTGCATCCCATTGGGAGGCTTTACACAGTAAATGTTTTTATTATTAAATAGTAATAGCCGTGTTAGTCCAGCTGCGATAGTGCAGAGTAAATGAGTACTTCAGTATAAGGCCTCGGACATGGCGCCTTCTCGCTTGCGTAGGCTGAGGGAAAGCGGGTGCTTTCCCTGGCCATGCTAGACGAGCCGTGGGGGGTGTGCCTGGGGGCGTTCTGAGGGGCGTCACGGAGCTGGTTCGCCCTCATTGGGCGAACCGGCCTGTCGCGCCAAGGAATCAGTTTGAACTGATTTCTTGCGCAACGAGCGCCCCCTCCTGTTTCCGCCCGCATGCCACATGCACGCGAACACTGCTTTAAGGCAGTCTGTTCGCTCAGCGTCCGCACGGTCTGTGGCACCATGTCCGAGGCCTTAGGCGATACCTTTTTTTTTTTTTTTAATTTGGAGTTACAATTGATATTATACGTCAAGCTTTCAAGAGTTCTCTCTCTTCCTGCACTCCAGTGAGGCACCACTTCTTACAGCCAGATCATTCCATAACCGAGTTAAACATCAAAATCCTCCTAAACAGAGGACTGACAGGAGGCTACCCAGGCATGTTGCCGATATTGAACAACCCTGACTCCCCTCCCACCCCCGCAGGTTATAAGAACAAGCAATTCTCTTGGTGAACCAAAAACAATTTCACTAGAGCACAGGACCTCATGATGGGGCCCAGAGTAAAGTCCTTTGCAAGTTTAAAAGAATCCTGCCAAATACCAGATCAAGAATTCCTAAGATTTGCACAGATCAATCATTTTCTCTCAAATCAATATTCAAACTGCCCCCCTCAACAAAGCACGCCATTTGAGAGAACATCGTGTTCTAATTCACTATACAGACGGCTCATATCCTCCCTGCACCTCACGATACTCCCATGCACGAGACATTGAAAGACACCATAATAGAAAGTGGGAAGAGGACATAGGGGAACAATTAGTCTTACAAGAATGAGATCTGGGGTAACATCTCCAAAATATCCATTAACACCATAATAAAGGAAAACGGCTACAAGATGCTATTTAGATGGAATCAGACACCAGCCGGGGTCAATAAATCTAACAAACCACATTCTCCTAACGGCTTCTGGGGCTGTGGCCAGATTTGCACATTATATCACACATGATGGTAGAGCCCGAGGATTGAGAATCTCTGCAACCAGGTTTTTTATGTCATAAGCAAGTCAGTGGGAGCAACAAGAGCCCCGTCTCCCTGGGTAGCTCTCCTTCACAGGAAGCCAGACAATGTCAGATTCATACACAATAGAGTAATAAATCGTATGTCGTTTCAGCCACTAGATGCGTGGTGGTGGCTGCCACATGGCGAGGCCCAGTCCCAAAGTTATGTAAGGTTATCGAAAAAAATATGGCATATCATGAACCTAGAAAAGCGATCAGCGTGGTTAAACGGCGCAGTGGACAGTTTAAGCAGAACGTGGAACCCATGGCTTGAAAACCAGATGCCCAATGTTCGACCGGGCAACTTGACTCTTATGAACTGATACATGTAGAAGACACAATCCAGATAGTGTGCCCTTCCTTGTGTTGCGAGTTGACTTCTGTAGAAATCCTGGATAAGTGTAATTGTATTTAACATGACTGATATTTTTCAGCTGCAAATATGTGATTGGTTTTACGATGCACCCTAGTAATCCCTTCCCCTATACACTGGGAATGGTAGGACACTACATAATATTGTCTCAATAAAAATGTTCCAGGGAAAAGAAAAAAAACATCCTCAACTAAATGTTTAAAAACACTCCGGAACAGAAAACATTTGAACTGACAATGCTGATGCTCATCGACACACAAAAAAAAGGACTTAATGCTGATATGGGGTTTCTTACACCCTCAGATTTTTGTTTTGTAGTGTTTCTCCCTGCCTGACTGTTACTTTTACAATTCAACCTCTTCTCTCCCCCTGCACCCCCCCCCTCCCCCCCCCCCCCTTCACACTGCTGATAGATGCCTGGTCTTATTTCTCAGTGTCCCTTTCATGCATTTATTGCCCTGTCTGTTTATATACCATCCCCTTTCCAATGAATTCTCCACATCAGCTGCCTTAGATTGTTATCTTGGATTTTACATCCGTGTTAAACTCATGGGATCAGTAAATCGGTGTTGCCGACCTGAGGAGGAGAGAGAACTCTCGAAAGCTTGTCGTATAATATCAATTGTTAGTCCAGATTAAAAAAAAAGTATCACCTAATACTGAAGTACTAATTTATTATTCTAAATATATAATGAAGAACTTGGTGGTGGTTTAGAAAAAGTTGCCGGTTTTTATGAAGATGCAAAAATGCTCGTTTTTTCCCTATGGTGAAAAATTACAACTCCCTGTAATGGTGTTCCCCCCCCCCCCCCCCCCAACCCGGTGGGAGATTTGGCAATTATACCTGCATGATACCTGTTGCTGAACAGGTGGGCTGAGTCGTCCACCGATTGGTAGTGGGGGCACAGGATCAGGTTTCTGGGGTACATTACCCACATATCTTTAGCAGTGCAGCGCCTCCATCTGCCGTAGGCTCCAGGAAACTGGAGATGATCTCCCACGGTAGAACCGATTACCTCTCCCCCCAGTAAGATCACACACCAGGCCGGAGGTATAATAACAGGAACGGTTCATTGTTTCTCTGTGCAGCACATTACACTGCAGGGTTCTGCCCAATACAGCAACTGTCAGCTACTCACCGAAGGATGGTCCTTGGACCTTCACTACAGGCCAAGGGCACCCGCAGCAGTCCCAGCTCTTCCTGCCCCACTATCAGGGGCAGAGGCATGGTACATACTCACTCTTTCCCCGGAGGGGAGGACCAGAGTAGGCCCAATAATCAGCCTCTTTACTGTGTGACCTGCCCCTGTCAAGTGGGTAGAGGCACTTCTGAATTTGGGGCGGCACTGCCCTTAAGTACAGCCAAGAGCAGGGCACCAGGTCTGTCTCATGATTGGTCATGCCCAGGCCTGATGTCACTGCCTCCCGCTGACACTCAAGTGCAGCACCAAGGAAGGGGAAAACCCCATATCAGCTACTGGCAAGGCCTGCTTGTACCGGGACTTACTGCCAGGAGGAAAAGCAGATTAGTAGCCATAGATGGCATGGCTACATCCCTATTATTCTTTACCCCTATTTTCAAGATATGTGAGATGAACTGCTTACCATACCATGTATTTATCTGGGCTTGGAGTAGAAAACAATGCAGCAATACAGCTTCCTAGTGCTCCATTATCCCTTAATACAGGGGTGCGCAAACTGGGGGGTGCGAGATTTTCCAGGGGGGCGCTGCGGTTATAGAGGTCCTGCGCTCTCCCCCCAAGGCATTTAAATGAAATGACGGGCGACCTCTAACATCTCCTGCCTTGTCTTTGGCGACACGTTGCCATGGTAACCCGGCTGCAGATGACGCCGCGGGTCACGGGATGTCGTGTTGCCATGGCAGCGTGACGGCACATGAACCCACGACGTAATTTGATGCTGGAGCCAAGCAAGGGGGGGGATGTGAGCAGGGGAGAAGATGTCCCATTTAAACAGCATCGCAACCCCTCTTTTTTTTTCTAGTAAAGGAAGAGTAAAATGCTATGGGGTATGTCCCACTAAAGGTGTTTGGGGGGTTCCTGAGTATCAAAATGCGTCTCTTGCAAAAAATATATATATACTTATCTGCTTTCAGGTTCCTAAATTTATTTAGGGCTTATCTAAGTTTACCATTACTGTTGAGACCTTTAACATCCAAGATACTAACTTCAATGGCACTTGACTAGTCATTTCCAATTCTCTCTCTGTCTCTCTTTTTTTCAACGAAAACTTTAATGGTTGTAGGGAACAGATGGGGATAAAAAACAAAGGAAAGAGACTTTTCCCCCCTCCGGGAACTTGGGGAAAAACAATAACAGGAAAAATTAAACTATAAAGTAAGATGAGTGTAACCAGCCACTCATCCCAAATTTGCGGTCAGACCCTACGTGGCCAGGCCTGGCGGGTATATGGCCTTACGGGGGGCGACCTGACATCGGGCTTGCAGAGCTCCCACCGATCCTGCACACCCTGCCTCTATCTGCTCTCCCTCCCTGATTGCGCCCTCACCACAGCTTGATTAGAATATAAAAGAACCTAAAAAAACATGTTAATTCCTAACACCCGTGGAACAAATAAACATATAAAACTTTTCTTTTTAACATGTACTTATAAGGATAGGCTTCCCGGCTAGAAATGTAAAAACCCGGATTCACATTTTATCTTTAATTGTTCAATATCTTTTAACATTAAATGTTATGAGCAGTAGTTTGCTCTTGGTTTCTCGATGAGGCTTAGTGTCCTTTTGTATATATAAACAAGAAAAAAAACAGCCCTTCTAAGTCTTTGGCACTTGGGCACTCAATCCGTGTGTTCACCGGTTTCGTCCGCCGATCAGCTGTAGCAACCCGGCACCCAAGAAGCAGGCAGCAGACTGCAAACCGTATATTAAACAGTCCCTGTAATAGATTGGAAAAAGTATAGAGGGAGACAGGGAGGAAAGTTGATAAAGGAGAGAAAACAAACATAGCTACACATCCGGGATATCTTTCCCTGGGTTGCCAAATCGCTGGTCAAGGAGATGGCCGCAGTCTCGCCGAGAGTCACTCAAAGCCACCATCGGTCTTGAATCTTTTATCTCCGGGCAACCTCAGCCGATCGACCGTCATCCGTGTTATCTTCTCGAGGTCTTTTGTGCTGGCCCGAGCCCTCCCTGGGGTCAGACCCAATGCTGACAGAAAAGATGCTGATTCATCGGGTAACGGAGCAAGATCTGTCTGCCTTCATGATTTACCACCAGGCGGAACGGAAAGGCCCACTGGTAGCGAATACCCTTCTCCTGGAGCACTGCCGTCACTGGATGCAGCCCTCTTCTCCTCTCAATTGTCACCCTGGACAGAACCTGAAAAATATGGATGGAAATGTTTTCAAATTCAATTGAGCCACTGTTTCTGCAGCCTTTTATAATCCTTTCCTTAGTTACATATTGGTGGAGTCTTAGGACCACATCTCTGCTTCTTTTGTGGTCCTCAAATCTTGGTCCCAGGGCTCTGTGAGCTCTATCAATCAGAAGATTGCCATCTTGTAGCTGGGAGTCAATTGATGTAAACAGTCTCTTAAGATATGGCTGGAGGGCTTCTGCGGATACTGACTCAGGGACATGACGGATTCATAAGTTCTGCCTTTGCTCCTTGTTCTCTAGATAGTCTATACCATCCCTCATGACTCTTATCTCTTCATTGAGACACAGGACCTCATTGTCAGTATGTACCTGATTTTGTAAAGAAATGTCCATTTCATTTTCTAGCTCCGTTGTTCTGTTAGCCAATAAAGAACTTCTGTTCTGAGGAGTGGCTCGTTGAGTAAAGACACTGGCTATCACTGAGTTTGAAGCAGGGGAGCCTGGTTAAATTCCCGGTGTTGGCTCCTTGTGACCTTGGGCAAGTCACTTTATCACCCTGTGCCCCAGGCATCAAAAAACATAGATTGTAAGCTCCACTGGGCAGGGACCTGTGCCTGCCAAATGTCTCTGTAAAGCGCTGCGTAAAACTAGCAGCGCTATAGAAGAACATGCTAAAAAAAAATCCTTTTCAGTTCTATCCAGAGCTGACTGAAAGCCCGCTTGCATTTCTTTAAGCATGTTCTGGAGGTCCTGTTTAGTAATGACTGTGTCTCCCTCTGCAATACTCCGGTCTCTATCAGAATCAGCTCTCCCCACTGCCTCCTCACCTGCTGTTGTCCTCTCCACCGAGTTTCTCAGGGTGGCCTTTCTGTCAGGTATATCCCCCTCAGGTTCTGCAACTTGCCTCTCTCCTTCTCTGGCTGTTGTTGCAGCCGTGCGCTCCCATGTGCTTCGGTTGGTGGCACCATCTTTGTTTTTCCCGCTCCGCTGTCGCTGGCTGCCCGCGGCTGTAGCTGGAGAGATCTGGGGTCCCCGGCTTTGACGTTTTCTTTTGGGCCATCCCCGCTGGTTCCTCTGGCTGGTGCAATGTCCCGTGGGGCCAATCGGAGCAGCAATCGGGTTAATTTGAAATCTGTCGGCGGAGTGCACGGCGCTTCCTTCGCTCGCGTGCATCCGCGATGATGTCATGTGCACACCACATGAGCTATACGTTTAATGACAAATAAAAGATAATAGCACTTGTACTGCTGTTAAAAGTTCAGCTCCGCTTGGCTAATCCCAAACACGTTTTTCTTTTTTGTACTTGTGACATTTCCTTTTCCTCTTTCTCAAACTGATCATTCATTGTGAAGCTTTTCTTGAGTATTTATTGTGAAACCCTCCCGTAGTTGCACGTTATGCGGGACTATTGTGTGATTGTGTTGCAGTTTGCTCTGCAAATGTTATTTCAAAGATATTCTCCCAGGTGCACGTTCCTAAAAGATACAGAGACTGGTGCATATTTTATTAAATTCTCAAGAAGGTCGGCTGAAATCTAACAACCGCAATACTTTGTCGCTCCTTATAATCTCTGCGAAGTACGAGAACAATGGGCAGTTTTTAACTTTTTGAGTGAATTTGAATTGCTGAATAGGAACGTCGGACTTGCCATCTTGTGACAAATGTTGCCATGTTTGCAATGTTTGTACAGGGCACAAAGGTCCAGTATTTGCCAGATTTGTGAATGTCTGCATACAAAAAATTGCCACCGGTGTGGTTTTCAAAGGATTGAATTAAACGTACCCCTATTCACTGCTTGTTTGGGTCTACTGCTGCAGTCTTTGCTTAGTTACGCAGGCGGTCCCAGCAGAAGCGGTATGTTTTGTATACATGTGTTATTGTGCTTGTATCTTAAATTGTGTTCCAAGTGTATGGCAATTTTAATATGCTTCCACTATGGTTGAATTTACATACCCAAGTGCACAGGTTCCCAACTCCAGTCCTCAATGACCACTAACAGTGCAGGTTTTAAGGCTATCCTTTCATTAGCACAAGTGGCTGAATCATTTTGACTGAACCCCCTGTGCACAAGCAGGGATATACTGTACCCTGCACTGTTGGTGTTCCTTGAGGACTGGAGTTGGTGACTCGTGCTCTAGTGGTTATCTGTAGAAATGTATTGAGTGGATGACTCTTAAAGAGCTGGCAGGTTTGTAGGACAGCCTCTTGGTCAGATTCAGTTTGTCATGTTCTTGAGGAGTGGAGTATCCTTCTTTGCTTGTTTTATTTATTTATCAAATGTTTTACCAGGAAGTAATTAATTGAGTTACCTCTCGATTTCAACTATGTCCTGGGCTTGTCCCTGTCCTATACTCTGTGTGCGCTGCGTTCTTCTACCTTTTAGAAAGTGTCATATTTGACTAAGCACACATTATAGTAACTTTTCTTGGGGTCTAATTAATATGGCAGAAGATATGAAGTATTTTAATAAAGCCATCACTTCAGTGCTTGGTTACATATGGTCTTAAAAATACAAGAATTGTTTTTATAAAAGATCAAGATACTTTCTGTTTCTGGTTGATCTAGAAAGGGAGCTTGATCTGGGGGTTATCACTGAGGCCCACTAAAAGTGAAATACTGTACAGGCATACCCCGCATTAACGTTCGCAATGGGACCGGAGCATGTATGTAAAGCGAAAATGTACTTAAAGTGAAGCACTACCTTTTCCCCACTTATCGATGCATGTACGGTACTGCAATCGTTATATACGTGCTTAACTGATGTAAATAACGCATTTGTAACAGGCTCTATAGTCTCCCTGCTTGCGCACAGCTTCGGTACAGGTATTGCTGTTCAGGACGTGATGACAGGCGCATGTGTGAGCTGCCGTTTGCCTATTGGGCGATATGTACTTACTCGCGAGTGTACTTAAAGTGAGTGTCCTTAAAGCGGGGTATGCCTGTATTACAGTTTAGGAGGCTGTAGACGGTACCCAAATCATGGGCTGTCAGCCTCAAAGAAAACCTTACATTCTTGAAATTTCTCCTGTGCATCACAGACAGACAGAGGTGACAAACAGGTCACCACTTACTCTGAGGACTTTATTAAATATGCAGATATCATGGGCCTGTCAGCAATTTGCAAGAATAACTAATAACCATTTCAGTTAGACTAATCAAATTATGCCAAACACTGATATATATTTCTCCTTCAAAAATAGATGACATGTGGTCCTTTTTTTTGAAACATAAATATTAAGTACACAGAGGTAACAGGGAAGATCGCGTGTGTCCAAGTATCATAGAAACAGTTATAAAGTATTTTATATATTGAGGCAAAAAATTAAACGTCACAAGAAAGGTTTTGTTCTTTTAATTTGTAAACAGGGGTGTGCTTATGTGGTTTTCAATGGGAGAAGAATAGTACATAAGTCTTACCAAGGGGTTATTAAATCAGAATTCAACAGAGGTATGTTTTGGGATCAGACATGTGAATTCTCATCTTTTCTACGCAAGTGACCTCTCTGGGAAGAACCTATGACGTGGTAACATATAGGGCGTTCTGCTATATTTATCCTTTTATTTGAAGAAACTTGGCTGCATTTAATATAAAACTATATATTCTTGTTATAATCTTTTTCTGTAATTCAACACTGTATTTTTATTTATAAACGCCAAACTTTATAATAAGTAATGACTTTGGGCTCTGATTGAACTGTCGAATGCTTTGTATAGAGTAAAGTACATTTTGCTGCAACAGATTTTTTGCGTCAAGTGCATAATTTTTCTTAATAAACAGGGACTGGAGACTCTGCAAATAATGACATGTTTGATATTTCTTTGGAATAATTGGATATTGTAACAGTACGTGTACATTTTAACTCATTTGAAGTACCTTGCGAAGTAGAAAGGTGAGGCAGCTAGTTAGCTGTGTGTTAACCCTAGTTGCATATATGTCACATGCTGACAAGTGTGCTGTTGGTGACGGATTGAGGGGAGATATTATTCATTTGAGGGTCCTTGCGAGGTGAAGATTGAATCGATGAGATATCTGTGTGTATTAACCCTTGTCACATATACAGGTCACATTCTCACAGGTGTGCCGTACGTGACAAGGGGACACGAGTAATTGTGGGGTCCAATAGACCAGTTTTGTTGAGGATTTACAGAGCATTGCATCCATTTTCTCTTGCACATTTCAGCAGACTATTTTTAGTGTTGTACTCCTTTTAGTTGCATTGTGATAAATTATTGCTGCGGATTCTGAGCCCGAGCATTTTGCTGCATTATAAATGGTTTTACAGCAAGTAATCTAAAGTCCACTATGTTGAAAATTCTGAATGTGATGCTTTGCATTTTCCAAAGCCTCAGAGAGCAAGCTGTTCATGCAGAGATGGATTCTGTTTATTCAGAGCTTTATACCACCCCGCCACCCCCCTGATTTATGATGGGGTTTGTGAAAAATATGACTTTTCCATGTAGACGTGCTTCTTTTCCCCGCACACAATATAATGTGGAAAAATTGATGAAACAATCTAGAAAATAAATGTATTTTGTCTTCAAACTGAAATTCTGCAGCTTGATGTTTTGAGTGAATTGTATTTTTCTGCTAAACCGGAATGTTAACAGTATATCCTGTTTCCCATGAAATCCCAGTGTAAATTGTTTGGAGACTTTACAAAATCTGTGCAAATATTATCGGATGACGTGCACAAGGGTAACAGGCCATGTTTACTGAGCGGCCTTCTGAAAATTCGACACCTTGCTACATTGGAAGACGCTACAGCCCATTCTGCCTAACGGTAGAAGACTCCTTAGTAAAAAAAGGGCCGATATCTCTTGAGAGCGATTAGTTAACGTATCTGTTCCTCTTCCATGTTCCACAAAACAAATGTGATCTGCGCATCAACTCATTCAAGTGTTTGGTTCTGGATACCTGAGGGGAAGTGCGTGGTGCATGTGTTGATTTGTAGAATGTCTGTCTTAGCTGTTTGTGTTTCAGTCTGAAACCTTCCATTTGACATTCTTCTAGTTTTCTTCCAGTCCATTTTCTAATGCTTTATGTCCTACAATATAAAGTGAATCCTAATGCTCATCTACACTTTTTATTTTTTGGTAATTTGGCTGTGCCAGCAATATTGTTTTCACACACAAATTCAGTCTGTGCAAGGTTACATTTGCTAATGAGCTTTGACCGGCACCTGGGGAGGTTAATGGCCTGTATCCTCAACAGGTGCAGGGTTAAACTTGTATAATATATTTATGGTACGTTAAGCTCTTTGCAATACACATGGAAAATGCCTCTCTGCGTGTTGCTGATGTCGCAGACAACCCATGATTATTTTTCCAGTGTGTGTGCACAGCTCGAACCTGCTTTGTGTTCTAGTTCAGTGCAACAAGGTGCTGGTGTACCGAATATTTTGTTAGCAAAACATATTTATTACTCAGGGTGTATGACGGCCTCATGTTGACAGCAGCCACTCAAGAACCTATCTTTCCCATGTCAAAATGTGTTAATAAAACATGCGCTTTTGGCATGCATGTCCTGCATTGGTCGCCGCAAAGAACAGGCCCAGTGGATCGACAAGCTGTGTCAATGATGTGAGCTTGGTTAATTTAAGGGGAAATTAAGGCGAACTTGTTCTGAGCCAAAAAAAAAATGAGGTTCTTTGGCGTATACGTATATAAAAAACCCGGTGCAAATGTTTGCATCTGCGTTTATTTGGGGGGAGCAGCAGCTTATGAATCTTTCACAGCTTCTTACATTTGGTGCAGATGTCTTCGGCACAGAGGCTACTTTAGAGTAAAGCGGGAGTGCACAAAGTGCGCCCCCTGCTTGCGCGCCCCCCCCCCCCCCCCACCTGCTCAGCTCCGGCATCAAATGACGCTGCGGGGTCATTTAATGCCGGGTTGCCATGACGATGCATCGCTGGAAGTCAAGCTAAGGGATGTTACAGAGGCCTCGCGCGGTCCCCCGGCATTTAATTTACATGCCTTTTGAGAAACACAGGGCCTCTGTAACCACCGCATCCCCTCCCCCCCCGAAAATCTCACGCCCCTCCAGTTTGCGCACCCCTGGAGTAAAGCATTTAGCGCTTTGCAGTGAAATGTCAGTTTTGTGGCTTAGGCACAATTTATGCTTTAGAATAATTTCACATACACGAAAACCAGTTTGAAACCCCCGGAAGGAAGAGGATGTGCAGGGTTGCAAGATTGAGGTTACCAAACATGAAAGTCAGGCTATCACTCAATTTCAACCCATTAAAGTAGATTACAACCAGAATCCCACCAGAGTGACGTGATCACAGTTCGGTTTTCTTGTACTGTAGGCTGATCATTTCTGGCACTTCTCACAAAGTGTGTTTATACCTTCACGGTCCAGGGCCTCCTTGTACAAACATGAGTCAATGGCAGTGCCCTGTTTAAAGCAGCAGTTTGTCCCTCCACTGCTCCCCTTCCCTCACAGTTTTATCACCAGGATGGGAACCATAGAGTCCCTGGAGCTGACCCGTGGGATTTTCAGCTCCAGGAGGCCCTCTGGTTTCCATGATACTTACTAAAAGTATCACCGGTACTTCCTGGTTTCACACGGGCCAATAGGAAGCAACCATAGATGACGTAGGCAATTTTAACTTGCCATTTTGTTTTCCCTTGAGGGGAGACCCCTTGGTTCCCATCCTAATAATAAAGGGTGGGGAAGATTTCTGTACAACTCTTAACAAGTTTTGGTGTTTTATAATATTTTGTTTGAACTTTTAATGCTTCCATGTCAACCGAATGCTTTGGCGTAATTATACAAACTTCGCCCAATCTCTCTTGCGAGATTGGAAACTGTTAATGTTGTATTTGACAAATGATGGCAGCATAATTTTGTTTACAGAAAAAAGGGGGAAAGAACAATAAATGCCAGATAACATTCAAATTAAGCGAACCCATAAAAAGTATAACCAGGCTAATTTTTACATAAGAAGCAAAAAAAAAGTAACATTTTTACTTTACAGTGAGTTGAATTTTTCTAAAAGTCCATTACATTTAAATTCTTGAACAAAAAAACAAACTTTTTTTTGGCCTCTTTTAAAGATTTGCATTTAGAATGCTGTATCAGTTTTAACTTTTTTTTTTAATCCCTTTGGCGCCAAAATCTTGGTCTCCAGTGCAGCTTTTTTCGTTACCCCGAAAGTTCTCTTGAGATAATGATGCTACTCTGAACGTCAAGCTCTCTTGTGCACGGATCTCATATTCCTGAAGTAGACACCTTGTTGTGTTGCTCAATTACATATTTTATATTTGGAATCTCTGCGTGAAAGATTCAAGAGCAATCTTGCTGGTCATGCGTTTCAAGAGGCAAACATGTGGGAGAGTCCTTGACAATTTCATAATACTTCCTGTTTCTTTATCCTACGTAGTCTGGCTAAAAAAAATTAATTATCGCACCAGATCTGCTTAAAGCAGCAAAACATGAAATCTTATATGGATTTTTTTTAATATAAATCCGTTCCGTCATATTAAATAATACTGTATTGTTTTAAAATTAATATTCAACTGTTAATGCCATTTTTAAATGAGTTTTAAAGTATTCTTTAATTTCTATAATGGGTTTATCCCAACTCCCAAGTTTTGCAATGTCTTTGTAACACTTTCCTCTTTGGGATAATTTGTTGGCAATTTTCCCAGCAGTTTGAGCTGTAAACTGTAACAATAGATACTGTTACCTTAGTAATATAAGGATACATTGTAGCTGCTGAGTTACACTGACTGCAGCAGCCATTATGTTAGGCACACAATCAGGATTTTTACAGATTTATAACAGGAGCACCAAACGATAGCCAGCTTAGGTAATAATGTTGCGTTATACATTGTCACAGGCTTTCATATAAAAATAAGAAAAAAAGGGGGACTGTAGTATTGCTGCTTTAAAGCTGCAGACCAAGCAATATCCTAAATGTTTTTTTTTTTGTTTAAATAAATCTGTTCTGTACTATGAGAAAATACTTGTAGCATTTTAAAAAAAACGGTGAATTATATTTTTAATGTATTGTAATGTAACAAACTTTTTCTTGTTCCTATAGCAACCATTTACAAAGTCGCATCCCCTTCCTCTTCTGAAACAGGCTCTGGCCCTCCCCTTTTTGAGCGCTGCCCTCTCTAGCTATACACCAATTGTATCTAGTGACTGCCTGGTCACATGATCTTCCCCACAGAACTTTGCATCTTTGGTGGTCTCCTGCTGCACGGACAGCCATTTAGTGAGCCCCCGAGCTGAATGTTCGCCGATCGATCACAGAAGAACGGATCGATCGGCAACTTCGCTAATTACTTATTGTGTGGATTTTATTGATGCACATATTAAAGGGGGGAGGGTGGAGATACGGCAGCTTGGACTGCTGTATTAATGGGTCAAAGATGACTTTATTCACGAATTCCATTACTCTTCCTTGTGCATCATGTTGTGATAATTAATAGGTATACAATTGTTTTGTAGATGTGATGTGCTTATTGAAGGTTGTCACGGTTTTCGTGATTTGCTCTTGCTTCACATCGCCACGCACACATGTTGTTGATGGCACCTCACCCCGCATTTCTTAACGTATTGCATTATGTTACGCTATGTGTGTTTTTGCCACGCGGGCCATGATTCATGATTCGTGATTTTGAAAAGCTCTTCACAACATATTGTAACACATGTTTATCAGGGTGTCCCTCCTTTTTAATCTCCTCCATCAGAAATGATGCTTTCAGAGTGACTGGTGAGCTATGGTAGAATAAAATGGTTACTGGCTACCTCACTACTTCCATGGTTAGCACTCCAAACACACACACACACTGCTCTCTATTGTCCAATGTTTGCCAATAAGGGCACAAATATCTTGTTGGACAACAATTTTATTTGAAAGAATCATCAATTCTCCATAATAAATCCCCCAAATGAAGCTGTTTTGGATAGAGGTGAACAGAAAGCTGAATGTGAGGGATCCCAACCTTGTAACATAAATTCTTGAAAACACCCATCACAATACTTTCTTTTCAGTTTAACACATCTCCAATATATTTTGTTTAGTGGGACCGGTAATATAAAGCTGTGTTCACCATTACCAGCATATACTGGGAATCATTTTTGACGTTTTTTTTTTTTACACAATTGTTTAGTCTTTGCTTTCCACGTATACATTTTTGACTTTGCAATACGTAATGTTGAACAAATCGGAAGCCCTAGAATCCTGACATTGGCGTCCCAGAGCGGTCTGATCCTGTAATCCAGATGTACAGTACAGTCTCCTTTTCCCTAATGCTTTGTGACTGCCGAGTTACACAGCAATACATAAAAACTTCCGGCATCTTCAGTGTGACCAGCCAATACTACACCCTTCCAGGTGATTTCGTTTTTCAGTGCGCATTTACTGCAGCTACAAAACCTGTACTTCTGGATGGGCCCTATAGAGTCGCAGAACTCTTGTCTGACTTGACCATGGAGCCTGCGAGGAAGCTCCCCTTCCCTCCCCCAACCCACATATAAATAAACACACCACAAAGGTCTGGAGGTACAAAGGCCACGGCTTTATTTGCACAAATAAACCCTGGCAAGTGCCAACCCTGCCGTCAAAGGAAAGCCGAACTCACCTGCTCCTGCTGTGAACTCCGGCAGCCATCTGGCGCACAAATCTGACTCCCATGGACCAATGACCAAAATTGTCTACATAGTGCATTGCTCCCACCGCCTGCATTCTTTCCCCGTTCCAGGAAAGTGCTGAACGTTTCATAGTAGAAGCATGACGGGGCACACCTCGTTGGCAAACACATGTCCACAAATTCTGGTCACCCAGCTTGCATCTCAGTAGGTGAAAGCACTGAGGGTGTATTGGTAGTAACCTAAATGCCAATTTTATGTCCTGCCCGTACCTGTCCACTAATGCTGCAGCCTGATCAAAATGTGCATAACCCACTGAGCAAAGCTCCTCGTTGATGCCATAATTCACAGACGATCCCTCTGGATAATACCACATATTTTGAAAAGACATTAACCCCTTCTACACTCCCCACGTTCAGCCACCCCTGCTAGTATACCCAGCACTTCCCTTTTGGCTCTAACTCCACGCCTAATACAACCAGCACGTGAAATCAACCGGTCACACAGATCGGGATACCCAAGCTCAGGATTCACCACGAGCCTCTGATTTAAATAGGGACACACACCAACCAGGAGTGTTAGGGTAGCAATCAACTTATCACCCCCACTGCTGGCTCAATCAGGCAGGAGAGAGAACATCAAAAGTTAGTCACAGGCTTTCAATTACCACACACTGTTAAACGAAATGAACCCACAGAACACTCCAAGTTCAGCCACCCCTGCTAGTATACACAGCACAGAACTCATTCGGGTTCTAATTGTACACTTAATACAACCAGGACTAGAAATCAACCAATCCCACAGTTCAGCGCTTCCCTATACCCGTGTAGTAGGGATAATATCTCCACATACTCCCCTGCCCATATCTTTCCCTTTTTACCCCCTGCTAACAAGTGACAACCCAAGGCTTCCAGCACCGCTTTTGCAATGCCAGCCACACGGAGGGGCTTAAGTGAGGCTGCCCCCCCCCAGCCCAGTGGGGGCTCCTGTGAAGCCCCCCTTACCTCCAGTGGGGGCACTCCAACCCCATAGGGGCACAAGTATAGCCCCCCTCCTCAGTAATGGACTCAAATGAGGTTCCCCACCCCAATGGTCACATATAGCTCCTCCCACTCCTGCGGGGGCTCAAATAGCTCCCCCGCCCCCGTGGAGCTCCCAACCCGTGTGGATTTCAAGCGGAACCACCACAGCCGCCTCAGGGGCGTAAGTGGGACTACCCCCCTAAAAGGAGCACACCAAACCCATTGGGGCTCCCGTGAAACCCCCCACCCTTCCTCCTGTGGGTTCTCCCGCTCCTGTGGGGGCACACCAAAACCATAGGGGCACAAGTATAGTTTCCCCACCGCAGTGAGGGGCTCACATCACCTCCTCCTGCAAGCTGTTGCTGAAGCCATCCAGCCCCTCTTGAAAGAGCCTGTTTGTGGCCTGTCCAGCAGCCTTTCACACTCACCACCTGCATCCAACCTGCACCCCCCTCTGCATCCAACCTGCACCCCCCTCTGCATCCAACCTGCACCCCCCTCTGCATCCAACCTGCACCCCCCTCTGCATCCAACCTGCATCCCCCTCTGCATCCAACCTGCACCCCCCTCTGCATCCAACCTGCACCCCCCTGCATCCAACCCTGCAACCCCCCTCTGCATCCAACCTGCACCCCCCCTCTGCATCCAAACCTTCACCCCCCTCTGCATCCACCTGCCCACCCCTCTGCATCCAACCTGCACCCCCTCTGCATCCAACCTCATCCCCCTCTGCATCCAACCTGCACCCCCCTCTGCATCCAACCTGACACCCCCCTCTGCATCCAACCTGCACCCCCCTCTGCATCAACCTGCCCTCCCCCTCTGCATCCAACCTGCACCCCCTTCTGCATCCAACCTGCATCCCCCTCACCACCTCTTGTAAGCAGACCTCCAAGCTGTTTCTGAAACCATCCAGCCTCTGTTTGCCGCCTGTCCAACAGCTCCTGCACGGCAGCCATTGTAACTTCTTTTTGGGGAGCAGACTGCTTTCCTTCCCCTGCGCTCCTTTGAATCCCCTTAGCTCCGCCCCCCCCCCCGACACTGGGGAGTAGGAGGGGAAACAGCATGCAATCCAGCCAAGCTGGAGGGGAGAGGGGAAGCAACATGTGGACCGGCACCAAAGGTGAGGAGGAGGAGGGGGGGGGGAGAGAGAGGTGAACCTAGCCCCTACAGTCAGGTGCCCCATCGCCGAAGGGCTCCAGGCTGCTTTTTGCCCTTTATCCTGAGAAGGTGGTGTTTTGTAACGGTAGATCAGTATTTCCCTAAATAAACTCGGACATGACACTTTTTTGCTAGGCCTTACCGTACCCGTTCCACTTGGTGTCCCTAGTTTTTTCCTCCCCCCACCCCTTTATAATTGCCCTTCTTTTCCATTCTCACAACATGTTTGTGATGTGCTTTGCTTGTGAGTTTTTACCCCATCAGATGGTCACTGAACTGTGGTTCACGTTTGCCAGTGATTTGCCTTCAGGGAATGATTTGGTTACTTGGGATACCCAAGAGGTGCAGGTTGTTGTTGGAAATAGTTGCTAGCGTGATGCTTACGCTTGCAAAATGAGCTTGTTGCTTTGGGAACCTTTATGTTTTATCGATCCCATTTGTGATGCCTTTTTAATTAATACCAGAGCATGCTGCCTACGCAAAGCTTTGACGTAAAATGTGTAAATCTTTGCAAATGGCAGTTTCCTGATGATCGCCTGCGTGACTCTCTGGACTTTGTTTGTTAGATAAGCACAAATGACAATTAGCCTGATATGCAATTCAGCCACCGGTATCTCTGGTCACAGATGTTCAAGGATCCCACGTTTGACCAGCAACAGCTTGTGGATGGAAAAGTCTTACAATGTATAAATCCCATTGTTTCTGGCGTTGTGCAAGTGTTTTTCTCCTTTTAGAACAGCAATCCAACCCACAAACAAACAAAAAAAGTTGGTGTGACAGTGTTATGAGTCTCTATGAGGCTGCCCATAAAGCGCGCGACCGCGTGCGCAATTCTGGAGAAGAGAAGAATTTTGTCTTTGCCGTGCAGCACGTCACGAGGGTGATCCACTCGTGTGATGTCACGGCCAAGCCTCCCCATCACCTCGGACCTACGTGCAGGTTTCACGCGCCTGACGTCTTGCGGTCCGTCGCGCGTGCCCACTATAAACGCTGCCGTATGTGAGCTGCAAAGGCTGCCTATCTGCTTCTTAGTGAGAACTCCTGTGGAAATGGGGAAGCAAATGTTTGGTCCTTTTTCCCTTGGCATTTTTATGGTAAAAATGGTCACTTGCCATATCTTTGCCAGCAAGACACTGAGGAGAAGGCGGAAAGAGTACGGTAGCTTAGTAGAAAATAACGCTGCTTTTCAAGTGGTTGAACCCAGTTGAAATCCCAGTGTCTGCGCTCCCTGTGGTCCAGGCATTCACTTTATTCCTGTGGGACTCTGGCACCAAAATGTAAAGCTCTGAAGGGAAACTTAGGCAGCGTCCATGCTGCCGAAGACTGCGCGGACGCCTCAACGCAATCACATTGCCTTAAGGCATTAATCGTGCCCATAGACTGCGTGCGACAGCAGGAGGGGCGCGCGGTGTGCGAGGAATCCATTCAAACTGATTCCTCGGCACGACGGGCAGGTCACGCCCCTCCCCACTTCCCAAGTTTGCAGGTCCTTTCATTCTGCTGGATATAGACCCACTGTGGTCTTTCTCCCTCCTAATAGAGGTAAATGAGAATTTTAATCCTAATAGAGGTATATTAGTATTTTATCTGGTAGTGTTAGGACTTGCGAACAGGTGTCTGCCTTGTCGTGGCTCGCAAGCTTACAACGCTTTGGCCAAAGGGTTAAACTGAATGACCCTTTTTCAAGAGAATATATAAGTATTTTACTGTGTATTTCTGTCATGTTGGATGTAGCATTGGGCTTCTCTGTCGTCTGTTGTATACATATGCCACGCTCAATAGCACTCCTTTTTGACACATATACATATATATATTTTGTGGGGGCTCAGGGGTTCCCAAAAAGAGCTTGCTGGGGTTTTGTGTTTTGTTAACCTATTCTCACGTGAGTGGTTCGCCCAATGAGGGTGAACCAGCTCTGTGACATCCCCCTAGACATGCCCCCATTACATGTCTACCTTGTCCACAAAACGCTCCCGCTTCAAGCGAGTGACGCACTCCTCCACGCGGTTGAAGGCTGTATGGACGCAGCCTTACTCATGGCTGGAAAAATAGAAGTACAGCGCTGTGTACACTGGGCAATATAAGAGATATATTATGAAGGATTGTGCATTAGCACACGTCATATACATGTCTTGAAGATGACAAAATCAATGTTGATCTGGAGGGCTTCTATAAGTGGTAGCACCAATGGAGCCTGGGGGTCATTTAGCCTAGAAACATAAATGCCAGGGGTGTGTTTAAAGGTATGCTAGGTTTAAAGGTGCGTTACTGTGTATGATCTAATAGCAGTGACATGTTTAATATGATAAATGTAGCTGATTGACATGAAAAAAATGACAAATCAATACATAATTGTTACATTTTTAAAAAAAATCTAAATGTTTTCATGGGAACCAAATGCTTTGTAGAATTTTTGCTATTTCTTCCTGAACCTCGAGGCACATTATTAATAGACTTTAATTCAATATTTAGTTGGTGTTTTTCTTTTGTTCTTTATCCGTAAAGCAATAATGATTCCACCAGTAAAGAGGAGTGCGTGACAGTAAATATCTGATGTGCACGCGTTTCACAGGACACCAGAAACGAAAACTTTTTTCTTTGTTCCTACCGAAGTCAGAACGTTCACTCCAGGGGTGCTGCCTGGAATACTACGTGGTACCTGCCTTTTAAAATTTTAGTACTTGGGGGAGCACATTTCTACCAAAATAAGGATGACTTAAACCTTGACATCCCTTTATTTTTTCACTGGTGCATAATGTTTCCTATGCAAAATATTCTGCGTAGTAGAATGTTATTATAAAGGCGTGCCCTGCCATGTATTTCTGTGCTTATAGTGAGTTGTGACAGTGTTCATTCAGAATCTACACTAAATGGTTTTGTCACTGCAGAAAGGGTTTTTCATGTGGTTGGAACCACTTCTATATGAAAGTTATTGCCAGGTTCACACTACCGGCCATTGTTTTCTTTTTACATTATTCAACCATCACAAGTGGCACATTCATTGATCTTTTTATAGTTTGTTGGATACAGCTGTTTAAAGGTCTCACTAAGCTAATATAGCCATATAAATTGTAACCTTAGGAAATCTACAGTGCCCCACTGCTCCACTGGCAGCTACTATCCTCTGGTTCACATGATATACTGTACATATCCTTGCACTATCTGGGATTTTCACTACAACTGCTTCTTGTGGGTGTAGCATATATAAGATAGACTGTCTCAATATCTCCGTCTAACACAGCCCACAAACGGAATAGCACTGAAGCGTTTATCAAGGGCAGAGCAGTATTTCACTAGCTCTTAGGCTAAGATTATACTAGTTGTGCGCACGATGGACCGCCTAGACTCGTGCACGCCTGTTGCCTGAGCGATGTGTGAACTGAGCTGCAGGCGATGGGGAGGCGTGGCGGACGCGTCACGAAGCTGATTTGCCCTCATTGGCTGAACCGCTCATGTGAGGCGGACATCATGCGGCCGCGTTGCAAAATACATTTTTTGTCTTTTCAAAACGCGATGGCGCTCCGTCGTGCACGCACTAGTGGCGGACTCATAGGGATAATGCAATTTGTGCGCCATCGCACGGAGTATAATCTCAGCCTAAGTGTAGTGCACATACAACAGACAATTTACTTTTAATCTTTTGAAGCATGTATTGTATTGTGCTATTTACTGTCAGTCACTTGCAAAAGCCTTGACATATATATGTATATATTTTAATTATCGTTACCATTTAAGTTGCGTTTTCAACACCAACATTTTTCACGTACACCACAGTGCTTCCCATACTGGGGTTTCTTTTTCTTTTGGGGCCATTAAAACCGCTCGTCACTGCAGCGTGCGAAATGTTATGCAATTAGAAAAACAGTTCAACCTTCTATTGAGAAAATAAAACTTTTAGTACAACACTGAAGAGCCGTGGGCAACACAGAGCCAAGTCCACCAATAGTACGACCTGTGGGCCTTTTGCATTTGTGTCAAACGTTAACATCGTCGCCATTAAGTCTGTTGCTTTTATATTGCTCGAATCACGTTACTGTTCATGCTTAATGGCTGTTATGAAGGTCGGCTTGTGACTATCAAGGCCATGTGAGGGCAGCACCTCTGTTGGGTTGCCCTGCTTTGTAGCCTGGCGCTGCTATCATAAGTTATTCTTTCAGCTGATGTTGAGCAGGTGGCACCAGTGCTTTATTCTGTATGTCAACTATATAACTTTACAGATGTTTGATTAGCAGTCCTTCGGTATAAAAAAAATACAATCAGTAGCTTACGTGGCACGATGCAGGAGTATTTTTTTTCTCGCACGGAAGAGACTTGGTGCGCACATTATTTGCGTTATGCGTCTGCGCATCAGTCTTATTGGTTGTTTTAGCGTCCCCATGAGGAAGCCGTAATTGGCGTTTGTACCCTTTAGGCCTTAATGGCCGTATAAGTAACCTGCTAATAATAACAATTGTATGTTAAGATACGACAGGAGGCAGATCTGAGAAAAAGGTTTGATCAATAATAGCCAACGGTTCCCAGGAATATTACTATACTCTTCTTTTAGATCTTTGACATTGACCTTCCCAAAACGATATCTCGGCAACATCAGTGTTATTGTCATTCGCTGTTATCTGTGCGGTGCAGGGTTTGATGATCTGGAACCAGGTCTGCTGGAAACATGGTCATATGTACAATACTTAACCTCTAGGTCTATCAGTACAAGGACTACTAAATTTGGTTCTTTCAACCACCAACACTAACTAGGTCTCCGCTATACAGCCTGGTGCAGAAAATGCAGGTGCGTCCTACTCCCATGATCAATCTTTAATAGTTGTTTTTTTTTTTTTGCTGGTAGTTAGGTTGAAAACCGGCAGGAGATCTGCATCCTACTGTCTATATTGGCTGTAGTTTGTGAGCTTTCTATCCAAAATCTGGTAATTACTGTAATTTACTGCTTATAAAAATTATTTGGAGGACTAATTGTCCTGTAGCCTAAGCAAAGGACAAGTATGATGTAATGATTGCAATGCATCGTCTGTAACTAATGCGTGTTTATTACTTTTAATTGTAAACTTTCTGGCTCTGGCTTTCTACAGTCGGGAAAAAGTAGTGTTACCCTCGACCTTTCTGAAAAAAAATTTGTTAAGTCAAGAAGAACATTTAATCTGTTTGAATTCAATCTTACTCGTTTAACATACAATTGCATCGATTTCTCACAAAATAAAAAGCCTTGCATTATGATGGCACAAAGCTATTGTGACTACCATTGAATCTCTTAGGCTGCGTCCAGGGTCTGCGCTTATGTGCTGAGGCGCGCTCACGCTCGGCACTGAGCCCCTGCAGACGCAATGAGAGCGGCTTTAGCAGGGGCTCGTGCACGCTTACGCAAGCGTGCGGAAGCGTAAGTCTTACCAAAATGTTAAATTCAAGCGCTCAAGGGAGCGCAGGGCCGGTCACGTGAGCGTTTCGCCCAATGAGGGCTAACCAGCTCCGTCACGTCACTGGCCCGCCCCCCCCGACACGCCCCCGGACGGCACGCGGACCTAGGCCAGGGAAAGCACTCGCTTTCCCTCAGCCTCCGCGCGCCTCAGCACAGCTGCAGTCCTATGGACGCAGCCTTACTGTTTGAATCCCATGTGAGCAGCATATGTTTCCGTCAAATCAATTATCTCCTCTGTTCTCCATTGGCACGAACTGCAGATTAATTATGTATCTCTTAACACATCCTTAAAGTTTACTATAGAGCTTTTAATGTGCCAAAGTAAGTTGTTATTATGAGAAGATGATAGACTTTGTTTAACAGGCAATGTGTCCCATTCCATAGTCATGTAATATAATATAACTTTTGTTTTCATTGCTGAAATGGGTGACAAACATCTTGAATTATTTCAGTAGGTCTCTCTCTTTGTTTTTTGCTTTTCTTAAAAGCGTGAGCTATTCAAATTGTGATAAGACAACAGAACTACCCAGAAATAATTTATTCTCTCTGCGTAGTTTAGGCTGCGACGCTTGTCGGGGTCAGCACAATCAATTTAAATATGTCCGTCCACGCGCTCGCGGACGCTGGGCGCTTGCCGAGACTGATTAAATTGAGTTTGAGGCGTGCTTACCGAAAAAGTTGCCGGACATCGAACGCTCATGCTTGGAGATTTGGTGACTTCACCACTCTCAAGCATGAGCGCGGTCAGTGGCAGCGTGGCCGCAGCCTTATCCAAAAGAACAATTCCAAAGGAATTCCTCAGCAAAATCATTTATTTTCTCTCGCGCCTAAGCAATTACTAAGAAAAATTGGAATTGATTAATCAGCCATTGGGGAATATGCCAAACTATTTTGTATATCATTGGGCTCAGTATTTTAGAAAAACATGCCTCTGAATACCTTATAATACTTTATAAGATTCTCAGAATGCAATACTTAAATTTTTGTGCGTTTGTGGGGGTTTTTTTTTTTTTTTTTTTAATTGGTGTTTTTGTAAAAAGGCCAGTGAAAATTGGACCCAGATTTCCACAGTGGCGATAGTTTATAGAGGCTACATAGTGGTAAGGTTGAGCAGCACAGGGACTAAAGCCTTTTCGCTCCTATTTTGTCACTACTTGGCACTTGCTACATTGTCATCATTAAAGCCATACTTCTTTAGGCCTCGGCCAAGCTTCCTGCTGGCGTGCTGAGGCGGGCTGAGGCTCAGGGAAAGCGGGTGCTTTCCCTGGCCTTGCGGGTGCTTTCCTTGCGCGCCGTCAGGGGCGGGCCAGTGACGTCACGGAGCTGCTTCGCCCTCATTGGGCTAACCGCTCACGTGACCGGCCCTGCGCTCCGGCAAGCGCTTGAATTTAAAATTTACCTAAGACCTACGCTTCCGCGCGCTTGTGGAAGCGTAGGCGAGCCCCTACTAAAGCCGCTCTAATTGCGGCTGTAGGGGCTCAGTGCTGAGCGGGAGCGCGCCTCCGCCAGCAAGCAGGTAACATGGCCGAGGCCTTACTTTACCGCTGTGTGCTCAGATGCAGTGTTTTTAGGGGATTGCTGAAATATACCCTCCGCTTTGTCCATAACCTAATCGAGGGTTACTCACATAAAATCTTCGAGAGCAACCAACAGACCAAGGTTTTCGCTCAACACGTGCTTAAGGAATTTGTCTCTGTGATAATTACAACTAGGTTAATTGGTTAATCAAGTGCTAACGACAGACATTTTGGAGACCTGTTGGTTGATCTTGAGGACTGAACTTGGGGAACCCCGAACTACTAATATGAGCATGTAAAGAAATACTTTAGAAGGTGAGAAACTGGTTCAATCTTTTTCTTGCTGCCAAAAGGAGGTTTTCGTGGCATCTCCTCCCTTTGATTCAAAGTTCTAAGCAGCCATTCCAATAGTAAAGAATGGATGATCTGAATGAGTATCTTCCCTCCATTGCAACTCCTCGACTATATATGTGACAGAGGGAAATTAAGCAGCTATGCATTGAACGAGAAATGGTACCAATTAAAAGTAAAGTCAATCTTGGGTCTTTCGGTCATTGGCACATCTCTCCCTTGCCCAAGGAATTATAATATAACCTTGACAATGATTCAATGGAAGTTAGTCAATCATTATACTGAACACCCTTTGAATCTTTGTAAAAAGCGCTCCAGTTTAATGGTGTGTATCACTAAGCAGGGATGTCATGGAAATGCATAACACTTCCCTAATAGAGGTTTTAGTTTTCCACTTTCTGTCATTTTGGTTTCGCTTGATATTTTCAGCTTTGCCATGTTTACAGATACGTATTTTAAGTTGGAAGACATTTTCTCCCTTAGTAAAGACTGTAATTAAATGATGACAAATTATTAAAATGTAAGCATACATTGGGAATTACGAAAGGTACAACATGTCCTTTTTGTCCAGCAACTACTGTATATAGCTATTCTTGCTACTCTACCTAGCTTTAGTATTTGCTGTTTCAGACAACATTTAAAGCTGCAGTTCAGTCTTTTTTTTTTTTAATTATTTTTTTACTTCAATAGCTTCATGTGGGCAATCTCTATTTACCTAAAGAACTGTATAGCTGCAGGTCAATCCGTTCTCCATATATTGATCGGCGAAATTTGGCGACATTTTTAAAGCTGGGTTTTGTTTATAATTTGCCTCTGGCAGTCCGTGGAAGACTCATGGATATTCATGAGTCTCCCAGTGACGTGTGCTCGCTCCCGATCTGCCGCTGTGTGGTGCCCCCTTATGCCCCGATCCCTGTGCCTGTCAGCCTGCGCGAGATGGAGGGGGCTTGTGCCGCCAGTGGGGAGGGGGGAGCGGGAGATGTGTCTCCCTTCTGCCCCGATCCTTGTGCCTGCCTCCCTGTCCGCGCGGGAGATGCAGGGGGGTTGCGCTGCCCCCGTGGGGGGGGGGGGGGTTGTGTCCCGGAGCAGTGGTGGCAGCAAGGTGGTGAGTATGTGTGATTATATGTATGTGTGTGTGTGTGTGTGTGTGTGTGTGTATGTATATATATATTTGTGTGTGTGTGTGTGTGTATATATATAGATATATAGATATATATATATATATTTGTATGTGTGTGTGTATATTAGTGTGACACCACAAGTACCCTCTATCACCCACCCACCCTCTCCCGGCCACCCTCTCCCGCCCAAGAACACCCACCCACCCTCTCCTGCCCACCCACCCACCCTCTAACCCACCCTCTCCCTCCCCCTAAAAGTCGTAAATGTCACCCAAGTAGCTGATTTACGACAGGGATGGTCTTAGGGTGTCCTTAATGAAGGGCAGTTAGAATATAAAGCCCTACTTTTTAATTATGTGTAGAATTTTCAACAAGAGATATATGTTTTGGGATCAGACACATGAGTTCTCATCTTTCCTACGGCAGTGACCTCTCTGAGGAAAAACATATGACGTAAAAGAATATGAATTTCTACGTATGTTTTATCCTTTTTATTTTAACAAACTGTTCTACATGTATTGTAACTGTATGTTCTTTTTTTGTATTCTAAAGCAGAGTAATGCTTTGGGCTCTGAATGAAATGTTGCACGCTTTCTAGAGCGTAACTTCTATTTTCTGAAACATTTTGCTACAACAGATTTTTTTTGTGTGCCAAGTGCATAGTTTTTCGTTTATAATCAGGGACCTTAGACCCTGGCAGGGAAATATAAATATGACATATTTTGACTGCATATTTCTTGGGTGGTGGCAGCGGATTAGATTGCAATCAAATGGGTTAATATTAACTCATTTGAAGTACCTTTGCGAAGGAGAAATGTGAGTTGGTTAGTTTAGCCGTGTGCATTATCCCTGGTTGCATATCTAAGTCGCGTGCTCAATTGTGTGCTGTCCGTGACACATGATATATTGGGACAGAGTGAGGGGAGATATTACTCATTTGAGGGACCTTTGCGGAATGTGAAAAGTGGGTCAGCTAGTTTGCTGTTTATTAACACGTGTCCCGTATGCAGGTCACGTGCTCACAGGTGTGCTGTACGTGACAGGAGGGTAAGGCAGGATTGAAGGGAGAGCTCTTTTATTATGTTGTTTTTCTGTTTTGGTATTTCTGGTATTGTCCTAAACATGTAGTATAAGGCTGGTTTTTAATTATGCAGCAGAGGGTGAACCATGTAGTGTATTCAAAGCAGCAGCCAAATAAAGACAGGTACGCTAATGATTGTCCTTCTGCCAACAAAGCGGTTGGCAAAGCAGCATAGAAATAAGCCAACAGCAGAATCAAATGTGTTTTAAATTCTTTTTAAAAGTCACAATGCAGAGTGAAGCTGAAATGTTGAGGGGGTCATCCCAAATGGAAGGGGCGAGTACAGAAGGAAGCTAAATAATACAAAGTAGCTTTGAAAGAATAGAGAGTTGAGAACAAGATTGTATAGGACAAATAAAGAATGCAGGAAAGGTTATTTTCTTTAAAATAATAGTAGTCTGGTGTCTCCTGCTATAGGGCATATCTATGTAAAGGGATAGCTATGATTTTACTCACAGTATGAGGATTGATTGGTAATTAGTGCTTCGTCTTCTGGATATGCCGCCATGGGTAGCTCCAGTATTCTGGCTGTCTATTGAATATAATGTCTGTGTATGGTACAAATCATGTGTTGTGGAAGAGACAATAGCAAGTGCCCCTAAGGGTGCCATGCTTTTATTGACAGTCACACTCCCATGATGAGCTTTATCTAGTTCACTTTGCTTCTTTAACTCCTATATCTGCATTCCAACATCCCCATAAATAAACAGCTATAACCGCTATCTATGATACATATGCGTGGAACAGGGTGTCTTGCTTTCGCAAGGCAAATACCTTAAAGGCCTGATCATGCTATATCAAGGGCTGTGCAGAAGTATTCACCCCCTGCGCATTTGGCACCTGAGTGTACGACACAATGTTTTCAATTGTGACTTTACATGTAGAATCTAAAAAAACTACTCCAGAGTGATAAAGTTAGAAAAATACATACAGAATATAAAAAACTAAGATTTACAGAGAAAAACAGATTTATTATATTGTATGTCACAAAGAATACAGTACAGGGAATTTAAAAAATACAATAAGTGCAGCAAAAATCAGACAATGGGAAAGGAAATCTCAGTTGCATAAGTATTCAACCCTTTTGCTACTGCAGCCCTAAATCAGCTCAGGTGCAAATGAATATTTTGAAAGGTCACAAAATAAGTGAAATGGTTTCAGCCTATGTGTAATCAAAGGGGTTTAATTTGTAGATAATTTCCCTCGGGTATATAAAAACTTTCAAGCTGCAACTCGCATACTGATCCAACAAAACGACCATGAAGACAAAGGAACTTTCGAAACAAGCCAGGGATAAAGTGGTAGAGAGGCATAGCGTAAGAGAAGGTACAATAAAATTTCAAAGGCGCTGATTATCCCTCTGTGCACAGTGAAGTCCATCAATGAATGGAACATGCATCATACCATCTCTAGACGCTACTAAGATTAGGTCGCCCTCCCAAACTGCAAGGCAAGCAGGAAACTGGTTCGGGTTGTTACTCTGAAGCCAACAATGACCTTGACAGATATACAAAGTCCCGTGTTTGAGATGGGAAGTCTGTGTTCACACATCAACAATATGCCAGTCCCTACACAAAGCTGGCCTGTATAGATGGGTGGCAAGAAAGAAGCCACTTCTCAAAAAGACTTGTCTTAAATCAAGTATGGAGTTTGTGAAAACGCATGTAGATGATACAGCAGACATGTGGGAAAAGGTTTTGTGGTCAAACGAGACAAAAACTGGACTTTTTGGTATAAATTCCCGGCGTTGCATCTGGCACAAGACCAACACTGCACATCACCCAGTCAACACCATCCCAACTGTTAAGCATGAAGGTGGCAACAACATGTTATGGGGATGCTTCTCTTCAGCAGGGACTGGGAAGCTTGTCAGGATAGAGGGGAAAATGGATGGTGCAAAGTACAAGCAAATCCTTAAAGAAAACCTGTTTGAGTCAGCTAAGACCCTGAAACTGGGGAGGAAATTCACATTTCAATGGGACAATGACCCAAAGCACAAAGCCAAAGCTATACTGGAGTGGTTGAACAAGAAGAGAATTAATGTTCTTGAGTGGCCCAGTCAAAGCCCTGATGAACCCAATCGAACATTTATGTTGAGACTTGAAGATTGCAGTCTGTCGACGATCCCCCAACAAACTTATCAGAACTGGATAAATTTTCCTGTGAAGAATAAGCAAAATGTCACCATCCTTCTGTGGAAAGCTAGTAGAGACCTATCCAAGACTCATAGCAGTAATTGCTATAAAAGGTGCTTCTAACAAGCAGTGACTTAAGGAGCTGAATACTTATGCATATATTTAGTACATTTCCTTTGCTGACATTTAACCCGCTCCTCATATAACAGTAGTCAGTTTAACCACTACAGCTTTGTAGGTTATGTAGCCCCGGTAAGAAATGGGGGCTATATGTCTTTCTCCTACTGGTGTAAGTCCTGCTAAGGGCAGGCCGCCAGTAGTTATCATGGGTTTCCCCCGCTTCAAGCCCTGCCTTGATTGGTGGAGGTAGGCCCCCTGACTCTGTGTGGAAGGCAAGAGACACAGGGGAGGGGCCTGCTGACATCATGAGGGGTGGGGCTGTCTAAACTTAGTTGCCTGATCCTGTCAGTGGCAGTAGTGTTAGTGTGAGACCTGTTTTAGGCTGCGTCCATAGATGGACAAGCAGCGCTGAGGCGTGCGGATGCTCAGCGCTGAGCCCCCTGCATCCTCAATGAGGATGCCTTGAGAGGGGGCTCACACGAGCGTCCGCAGGCGTGCTCAGGCTTTGGAGTTTTCAGCCGAGCGCCAAGCTGTTTTTCAGCGCGCTGTCGGCTGAAAACATCCGATCAGCCTTCAGCAGCGTCAACGTCACGGCGCCGTGACATTGACGTCAGTACGTCGCGGGCGATTGGCCCAGCGACGTCACTGCCCCGCCTCCAACCACCTCACCCCCCCTCCCCCGGCTCCCTTCGCGCACGCTGGCTAGACTGCAAGTCCGTGCAATCGCGCTGACTGAAGCAGGCGAGCCTCAGCGTTAGCGCGCCTCCACTCTCCCCACACCTCTATGGCCCGGGCCTTAGGAGTGAGAGGAGTGAAACCTGTCCTGGGATCAGAGACAGGAGCATGCAGTCTTACATTTGGAGGAGAAGCTCAGGCCAGACTGAGTAGAGCTGATAAAACGCTAGTGTGGTGGACCAATGCCCCTCACCCTGCAGGGGGTGAGGGGAAAGCTAGCCTCACCCTGAGGGTCTACACCTTGGGGTGGAGGTCGGGAGTATTGGAGCTCCAGACAGCCCATCCTGAAGGGGTACAGCCTGGAGGATAAGGAGAGGAGGAAGATACCCTGTACATTGCATATTGCTGCTGCTGTGTGCTGTGAAGAGAGAGTTCAATAAAGAGACATTGCTGCTTTTATAAGAGACTTGTGTGAGACTGAAATCTCTCGCCCTGAGACCAGGGCTTCTCTGGGAGGATTTCACCCTACCCTATAGGGCTCGCCAGAGATGGAGGCGCTGCACCGTTGCTAGAAGATGAAGGCACTAACCCCAGATGCCTGTCCCTGTTGTCCCCTATACCATCGCGGGAGACTCAGGCTCTCCTGTTCCTCACAGGTACGCACCACCATAAGACACGTAGCCAGCCCTCACTACACCCTAGGGGTCCAGTATGCGACCGGGGGGGGGGGGGGGAAGAACATGGGTTACAGTTAGAATAAAACAAGGTTTTGATTGAGAAAGTGTGCATACATTATTGGAAATTCAACAAAATGTGACATTATTCGTAGCGTGAATACTTGTACAAAGCTCTGTACATGGTCTTGTCTGTCAAATAACTTTTAGTGTAACTGCTATCTGCAACAAACTTCCATGTTTTGTCTTTATAAAATGTATAATCATTTTAAACATGATGTCCCTCAGAACCAACACTAGCCGTTTCTCAATTACAGGAGTGTGCACAATACATGAACAGTACAGTAAAAAGAAATAGATGGTAAATACTAACAAACAAACAAAAATACTCACCTTTACTAGATGAGTAAGCTGTTGTAGAAAACTGTCTGATACACATCCTAGGTCTGTTAGATCAATATTGATGGCAACGACCGCTCAAAGGGCTCTGACAGTATTAAGATGCAGTAGTGTTGTCTTTAGCAATGAGCAATATCGCCCCCAAAAACGTCACCCTACACCTCAATTATGCTGCAAACACCAAGAATAGTTGAATGTCTCACCTTCAGGAGACCCTGATCCCGTTTACTGTAAAAAAATATGTAATTGACACACACCCATTGTTGCAAAATGTGTCTGAAAATGCAGTTAATCTCTTCAAAAGGTACAGTACTAAGTTCAATTAGAGCTAAAAGACGGTGCAGCTCAACCCCCTTATAACGCTGTGATTGGGGTCCAAAGAATCACATAGCGCTATAAGCGGATCGCGTTAGAAATAATGTACAATTGTATGCATTGTGCAATAAAGTATTTAAGATTACAATAATCGTGCTGTAAAGTATTCATAAATACAAAAATTGGGAGCCACGCTTGCATCGCGTTATAAGCGGATTCGCGTTGTAACGGGGTTGAGCTGCAATTATTAAATTTTATATCTAATATATGAAAAGTCGTACTGTGCTGGTTTACAGAACAGGAATGTTACAACGACATACAGACATACCCCGCATTAACGTACGCAATGGGACCGGAGCATGTATGTAAAGCGAAAATGTACTTAAAGTGAAGCACTACCTTTCCCCACTTATCGATGCATGTACTGTACAGCAATCGTTATATACGTGCATAACTGATGTAAATAACGCATTTGTAACAGGCTCTATAGTCTCCCCGCTTGCGCACAGCTTCGGTACAGGTAGGGAGCCGGTATTGCTGTTCAGGACGTGCTGACAGGCGCATGCGTGAGCTGCCGTTTGCCTAATGGGCGATATGTTTTTACTTGCGAGTGTCCTTAAAGTGAGTGTCCTTAAAGTGAGTGTCCTTAAACCGGGGAATGCCTGTAAAGTATATAAATGCAGACAGTTTAATTAAATAATAAAAGCATAAAGCTTAATATATTACCACCGATTTAAAATCAAGAAGTCAGCAGATTCAAATATGTAAATTGCGTGTCATTTGGTATAATAAATACCCTTCTGCTGAATTCTACTTTTGAAACACAAATGCATTGTTTTTATGCTCAAAACCTTGCCCCTGTGGACAGGCCAACGTTTTTTGTGGTGTATATTGTCTCCCACTCATCAACCTTTTGCGGGTGTGTCTTGTCTCCCACTCATCAACCTTTTGTGGGTGTGTCTTGTCTCCCACTCATCAACCTTTTGTGGGTGTGTCTTGTCTCCCACTCATCAACCTTTTTGTGGGTGTGTCTTGTCTCCCACTCATCAACCTTTTGTGGGTGTGTCTTGTGTCCCACTCATCAACCTTTTGTGGGTGTGTCTTGTCTACCACTCATCAACCTTTTGTGGGTGTGTCTTGTCTACCACTCATCAATCTCTTGTGATATTTATGGCTGGTAATGAGAATGTTTTTAAACTCAGATGAATCAAGAGTATAAAATACTCTATAACTCTCTCCTTGTAACCCATAGAATAATGTTTCTCTCCCCGTTGCCTTCGGGTGATTTTACCAAAGTAGTAGATATTATTTTTGCTGATGCAACTTTTGCGGGAGGGAACAAATGTCTCAGATCTGCAACCCAGACAACCTGTCATATTTGATATTGTTGCGCCCGCCACAAATCTATTATTTTTTTTTATCCTTGTGAATTACATCAGCGGGAAATTTTTATCCGGGGCAACGCCGGGTATATCAGCTAGTTTTAAATATAGTACATTTTTAAATATGTAAGGAAATGGAGAGTGCCTTTTCTGTCACCTTTGGTCTGTTTACCAGAACAGTATCATACGATGCCCTTGTAGATAACCTAGATATCGTGTCAAGTCTCTGGTCCATCTGTACCCTTCCACCAGTACCAACTGTTATCAACATATTGTTTGTGCATTGTTTTAGTGGCCTATCAATGCAAAAACCAGGCTAATCCAAGTGACCTCACAGGAGACGGAGACAAATAAGCATTTAAAAAAAAATCTTTTTAGTTAACCCCGTTGGTTGCCGTATTGTTGTCACAACTGAATAGGTTAAAGGCATTAACGGGCCTGTGTCTATTAGTAATTTTATTTCTGTAGCGCTACATTTATCACTTAGTTTTTAGGACCAGACACCAAAACATCAAGTTTCTAACATGGTAAAGAAGTATTCTGTGCTTGTGTATGCAGAAAATACAAGTTTCTAACATGGTAAAGAAGTATTCTGTGCTTGTGTATGCAGAAAATACAAGTTTCCAACATGGTAAAGAACTATTCTGTGCTTGTGTATGCAGAAAATACAAGTTTCTAACATGGTAAGAACTATTCTGTGCTTGTGTATGCAGAAAATACAAGTTTAGTTTTCCACAAGTCTGGTCAGAGTATTTTAGATGTTATCTCATTGCTACAGTATTAAGATGACTCTAAAGCACATTTGCAACTAAATAATTAATTTCTCATTCAGTTCGAAGCTATTTATATATGCAAATGAAACGGAGACCTAAAATATTGGTTCATCTTTTTTTTTTTTAATTCCTGATCGGAAGTCTTATGCCTTTCCAGAAAAACAGCTGCAAAGATTTCCAGTTTCTTTCCTTGCCTATGAATGTCACATTTAAAGCACTGTGTCATACAACAGAAGCATGGTTCTGTGACAAGGTTTGTGTGGGTTTACTTTTGTACTGAGACTATTTACACAGAAAAACATTCTATATTGTTTCCTATTCAAAATACAGTATATATAGAAGAAAAAATCAAAAGCCTTTCTTTAAAAAATAAAGAGAAAATAAGAGAAAAAAACGGAGCAGTGTATTTAAAAAAAAGTTGTGGTAATCTGATGCACATTTGTGCCTGATATATAGCATTTTTTATATGTATACTAGCTGATAGGAGAACCTGGCAGGGATCCCCTGTTCACTGGAGCATATAAACTAAAGGGTCATGGTTTGTGTGTGTGTGTGTGTGTGTGTGTATATATTATATTATGCTCGCGCACACCTATATACACGCTGTGGCCTCATTAATATTTCCTGGCATGCCTAATGTGGAAGAATTGTTGTAGACCGAGTTAACCTAATGCATTTGATCAGATATGTTTTTTTTATTTTTATTTTCTGTGTTTTTTTGTTTAACCTGCTGTCTTACCCAGTTGAGCTGTGTGCTGGCATCTTTTTATATTGCTGATTCACAGAGCAATGCATTAGAGGTCCCCATTATTCTGTTACAGAGATTTGTAGTAGACATCATTGGCTAATGTTTCACTGGGTGTTTTTTTTTTGTTGTTTGCCTTCCTCTGGATGAATATACTGTAATTACAAATATAGGATACATATCTGTCGTTTAAACTTAACATAGGTTGAACTCAATGGACATATGTATTTTTTCAACCCCCTCTGCTATGTAACATGCAAGACTCCTGAGCATCCTTCTTACAGTACCAGCGTATTGTGTAATTGAGCCGTGGTTTGTCAGACATATCATCAGGGAAACCCAAGTAGTAGACGAGTTGCTAGAAGCCGCCGGAGAGCATGTAAGGGACTTATAAAGGTATCGCGCTCCCCTGGCATTTTATTTAAATGTTGTGGAGAAGAGAGTGCGTGGCCTCTGTAAGCCCCCTCCTCCCAGAAAATGCTGTGCCCCCGTTTGCGCATCCCTGTTGTAGCTGACCGAAAAAATATATTTTGTATAGCATTTAACAATATAATAGTCTTTCTTAAACACTTTGAACTGTTCTTCATAGCAATGGTTTGTTTGCATTTGCTCCTTTGGAAATAAAGCACACCATATTTCTCTTCTGGACCTCTGAATGGGGGGGAGGGTGGGGGAAGTGTTTGTCAACCATGTTCCCTCTGCCCTTACTGTCCTTATCGAAGAGCCGGCGAGGGAGGGGGTTGCCTGTGAAAACTCTTGTTGAGCACACAGTGACCTCATACAAACATACTTTAAAAACATTGAATACTATTAGGTGTGGGATTTTGCTAACAAAGGCATCAGCCACACAGAAATAACCCGTAAACATGTATCTGCCATTATTTATTTATTTATAAAAAGGTTTTACCCGGAAGGGATACATTGAGAGTTACCTCTCGTTTTAAGGTATGTCCTAGGCACAGAGTTATGGTTACAATGAATGGGTACATTCAATGAACAGAGGTTATACATTATATGTAAAGACATTACATTATTACGCTTTGGTCCTGGGAAGGACCTCCCCCCCTAAAGCTTAAAATTATGCGCAGGTGACTGACGTTTTGTAGGGTTAATATGGACACGTTCATTAATCACAAGCACAATACTTAATGACGGCAGTGTACAACCAGTACATGGTGGAGTTCACTGAAGGTAAGACAAATGTTACCAGGAGGTTTAGGAAAAGGAGCAGTATTTAATAAAATAAATCAAAAAAAGATCAATCTGTGCATTTTGTTTTTGAAATGATCCTCCTGCCAGTAGGGCTGATTGATGGCACATCATGTGATCAGCCATATGCCATTCAACATTTAGGTTACAGTTCGTTAAAAAGCTTTTAGCTTATGGGTGTCTAATTGATTATCTGTATATCTGACATGCACATTAGCTGCACAGATTATGCGCATTTAATGTTGTAAGTGGGGAAAATCCAACGTTGGATCCTTTTAAAGTACAGAAGGAACATGAAATTAGTCACTTGACAAGCTAGCTGTGTCTAACTTGCTATAACCAGTGAATCAGGCATGTGTCCAAAATCAGGGCTTTGCACAGTCCTCGTCCTTATGCATAACCACTCAAACGTTTGATTGCCCAAAGCTGGGACTTTATTGGAAACAGCCGTTCCTGTTTAGTATTGGGGATCATTTCACGCCATCCCTTTAGAATGAGCATGTTCAATTGAATGTATAACAAATAAGACAAACGGCAAAACCTAAATGGATAATAACCCCCAAAAGGGCTAATATAGATAAGGTGCAGGGAGACGAGGAGTCCCCACCAACTCCAAAGGGGTAATATATTTAACCAAATAGCAACCCAGCACTCAAAAATACTTATGTCAGAAATACTTCAACATACTATATTTTACTCATAAATTTTAGAATAAAAGTGAAATACTGTGCAATGTAAGCATACAGATAACAGAGCAATAAAACAGTGTGAACAGGAAGGACAAACGAATAGGGAAAAAAGGGGGGGGGGAAGGAAAAATAAGAAAAAATAACACAATATTCACAAAAGTGTCAATGTGAATATTATTATTTTTATTATTATTATTTTTCCTTTTTCCCCTCTTATTTTTCCCTATTTTCATCCAGAGGATTATTATATCTGAATTTCCTATCCTCGCGACCTCTCGAGGAGTCTGGTAGTTTTTCTGTTTTGTTCCTTTTTATTTTGTAGAACTGTCTGCATTTGTATATTGCATCTTGTTGGAATCTTTCTCTTCTGCATCAAACATTGCACACTTGTAGTATTCATTTTTAGATTTATTAAGTACTCTCTCTGAGCTATAATGGAACCTCGTACCTTTGTGAAGATTCACCACATTTTCGGAAACTGTTTTGCGAAATTGGGTTTTGTTTTCAGTACTTATTTTTGTAGTATAAGGGGGACCTAGGACTCCTGAGGTGTAAGCCCTTAAATTAATCCTGGTGGTGGAAGCATAATTGGAGTTTAGTGGCGCGGTTTGTGAGCCATTAGTGCTCATTTTTAATGCCCTGCAGGGAGGTAAGCGCGATTCAACTGGAGAGCTAGTTGTTATTAACCTCTTTCACTCTCTTTCACTCTCTCTCACTTTCTCTCTCTCTCTTTCACTCTCTCACTCTCTCTCTTTCACTCTCTCGCTCACACACTCCACATACACACGTGTGTATGTGAAGGTCACCATGAATCCTTCATAGATCACATACAACTTCCAGTTGCAATTTGTATGGTTCCATTGTAATAACCCTATAGAAAACCTGCCCATGCATTGTTGAGTTTAGATTAGTGTTGGGCCAGAAGGTATAAGTCAGTTGTTGAATTGCATTGATTAATTGTGTTTATGAATTCCTAGGCCCTCATTTAATCCCATGTGGGAGGAATATTAACAGGGCCATATTTACTAAGACGTGCTACTCCATAAGACACCTTCCATGCTGGGAGACCTGGAGTCATTATAGGATTTAAAGAGCAATTGCATTTACACTGCTTCTTTTAATTCTTACGTAATGTGTCGGGAGATGGCACTTTTGAACTCTAACCCCATTGTACTTTACAGTTCAAACTTCAGAGGCTTTCAAGTTCAACAGATGATAATTAAGTCATGTTAAAGAACATTGTGTAGCTACATGTCCCTTCCATGCTGTCTCCATCAGTGTTATGTGATCAGACTTGTGCTTGGATTATACTCTGTTGCATTGATATTTCTGGAAAAGACCTGAGAGCCTTTTTTGTTGCGTGGTAGAAATAACGAGAACTATGAAACCATCTGTTTTTGTGGGTGTGCACAAGACAAGATGTCTTCGTTCCTGTAGCTACTGAAAAGTGATCAAGACATTGCCAAGTTTAATCAATATTTGTTCTTTATTTTGGGGAATATTGGCATGAAATAAAGTATAACTTTATAGTTAAAAAAAAAACTGTATTAATATTAAAGGAACTCAAATACGTTTACATTGTTTTTCACCTAATTGGAATTGTGTGTTTACTTTCGCCTCCACAATTAGGAGGGAGGTGTCTTTGTGATACTGCACAGTCTGACTGGAGTGTTTTCAGATTCTTTATTCAAATTACAGCTCCTCATTTCACCAAACTAAATCAATGACAATCACGTGATGGAGTATACAGTACACAACTTAGTGCTATATCCACAGGATAATGTACATAAACAAATGAATGTCTCAATACAATTACAAAATAACACCTTTACGTGTTTGAAGTCCTGCAGCCTAGCTGACTCATGGATTGTCCAAAAAATCCTTCTTGTAGATATGTTGAAGAAAAGTCCTCCTTGGTGCTGGTCCTCAATGTGGTGTGTTGAATAGTGATACGAAAAACAACAAAATAAAATGATGTAAACCTTCTACACAACTACTAAAAGCAATAACACCACTTGTGTGTGCATATACTAAAACAGCACCAGAATACACAATACAGCTGAACCCTGTTATAGAGCGGTGCTTAGGGTCCACATAATGCGATCGCGTTATAAGCGGATCGCGGGGAAAAACATGCCCGCGATCAGGGGTTTTGCGTCCGCGGGAGGGGGAGAGCTGGGATAACTGTGCCAACTGTGCCAGACCCGGCAGCGCAGTGGCACTCCCACGCAGGACTTACCCAGCATGGCAGATCTCTCTGCTTCTGCCATCAGCTTCCGGCTGACAGAGAGAGGAAAATCAGCGCGAGAGCCAGCTCCCTTAAAGAAACTGTGTGTGTGTGTGTGTGTGTGTGTGTGTGTGTTATAGAGCGTGTGTGTGTGTGTGTGTGTGTGTGTGTGTGTGTGTGTGTGTGTGTGTATCATATCGGTAAAGTGCAAAGTATTTCACGAGAAGAACTCCACTGTTTTTTGTCATTCAGATATCTGTAGCATGCTTTCTTCCATTACAAAAGCACCAATTCTAAATGTAATGTTACTCTCATACCAGACATGGTGCCTTTTCTAAGCTAGAATGTGATGCCTAAATTTGAGACAGAAAATTATTGAAAGTGCATCCAAATATCTTTTTCCTGAAAGCTTGCCTCAGACATTACAGCATGCAATGTTTAAACTACAGATATAAAGGTTGTGGGTTCATACATGTAAATAAGCACAGTAGTCCCTTTTTTAACTTTATCCATTTTTAGGGAAATGTCTAAATCTTTTGGTCCCTATTCCATAAGACACCTGGTGCCAGAAGATAACTTGACACCTATTCACTTGAATAGACCATAACGTGTCTTATAGAATAGCACCACTTGGTCAATATTGCCCTTTAATCTCCTGCATTAAACATTCTGTACAGCCTAGCCCTACACCCATGGACAACAATGAAGCTTACAGTAACATATGTAGCGAGTGTGTCTATTCTACAAAGCGCTCTCAAACACTGATATGCTGAATGATCAAAAAGTGATGCGCTGCAGAAGTGAACTTAAAGCTGCAGTTCAGTCAATATCCTGCATGTGTGGTTTTTTTAATAAATCAGTTCTGTAGTAAGAAATAATACTTTTAGCATTTTCTGTTTTTAAAAAAACAACTTTGAAAGACCAATTTTCTTGTATTCTATTTTAACAAGCATTTGCTAAGGCACTGCCCCTTCATGTCCTGTCACAAACCCAGGCACACCCCTTTGTCAGCACTGCCCTCCCTCTCTCTAAACGTGCACTAGCATCTGGTCACATGATCTTCCTCATAGAGTACATTCAAGGAAGCTGGAGAAAAGGGATCAGCCATGCATAGCAGCTCGGATAGGCGATTTCAAACTTATATTACAGTGTTTATTCCATTCATTGCACGTGTATATAATGTAAAATTGTAATAATTCCATTTATAGCAAATGTGTATATGTGAATATTATTTAGATGTATATGTATGTTACTGAAATGTGAAGTGAGTGTGTAGGTAAATACACACAATACACTTCCACTGCATATATATATA